>APFE031587024.1:179252-220880 GCA_000404065.3 Pinus taeda | reverse complement strand
ATGCTACCTTATACCGTCAAATTGTAGGAAAACTCTTGTATTTAACCCATACTCGTCCTGACCTTGCCTTTGCTGTTGGCCTTGTTGCTCGTTTTTTGCAAAACCCCCGTGAAAGTCATTGGAAAGCAGCTAAAAGAATACTTCGTTATGTTCGAGGTACAATACAGTTTGGGATTCATTACAGTGCCAAAGCAACTCCTCTATTAGTTGGTTTCACTGATTCTGATTGGGCTGGTGACCCTGATGATCGGAAGTCTACTGCCGGTTATGTCTTCACTCTTGGTTCAGGACCTATTACATGGGCTTGTAAGAAACAGGCTGCCATTTCTCTTTCGTCAGCAGAAGCAGAGTATCGTGGTGCCGTGGAAGCTAGTAAGGAAGCCTTGTGGCTTCGTCAGATCCTATCAGAATTGGGCTTTGAGCAGCAGCATCCGACTACACTTTGGTGTGATAATCAAAGTGCCATTCAGCTTTGCAAAGATCCAGTTCAGCATCAGCGCAGCAAACACATTGAACTTCACATGCACTTCATCAGAAAGCTCATTCATGACCATGTTCTTGAAGTGCAATATTGTTCAACAGATGATCAGGTTGCAGACATCTTCACAAAGGCTCTCACAGAGGCGAATTTCACTAAACTTCGATATATGCTTGGAGTTCAGGAAGTTGTCACTAAGGGGGGATAGGCTCTAGTGCCTCCTTCCTTCTCCTATTGTGTCATATTTGTAAATCCTTCAATCCTATCCCAAGTTGTTCTTAAGGGGGGATGTTAGGATATTCCGACACATAGGAATAGTTAAGTTCAACTTGGTCTAGTATAGAGTTAGGTATAGAGTTAGGTAAAGTGTGTTTCTTTACCGTTGTACCTTTTGTAACTTACAATCCGACGGTCACGATATGTAGTGATCCGACGGTTCATTCTCTCCTCGGTATTACCGACACTTGATCCGTGGCTTGACACCCGATTGGTCCATGAATTCTATTTTAAGCGCATGGAGGGTCATTTGTAGGTTAACCGTGCATGAGAGAAGCTTATGTTAATTTTCATTCTTTTATTAATAAATTGCCTGTAGTAGCCACGTTGGCGCAGGCCGTGGACTGTTTCCCTCTCTGAGGGTTTTAACCACGTCAAAATACTGGTGTATTAATCTGTGATCTGTTTGTAAGCGGTGTCCTTCTGGTGTTCTGTCTGAGGAACTTACCCTGTAAATTCCTACAGAATAAACATTCCCTATCGCACCCTCTCCGTGAATGAATGAACCTTATGAAGAGCCTCTCAATTTCCCTTTTCCTG
Organism: Pinus taeda; assembly: GCA_000404065.3. Lineage (NCBI taxonomy): Eukaryota > Viridiplantae > Streptophyta > Pinopsida > Pinales > Pinaceae > Pinus > Pinus taeda. Next base: position 219,586 of record APFE031587024.1, on the reverse strand, counting down.
CTACAATTGTATTCTTTATAGTGAGTGGGCATGCAAATAATTTTTCCCATCATTCTAGCTTGGCCATGATGGTTATATCCATTATGAGGGGTCTATGCGGAACAACTACTCAATAATGAAACCCATCCTCTCACTAACTCTTGTCCTTTTCTTGCTTGTAGTTTTTTCCCAACAGGAGCATGGGTTTTTCCTTGTTTTCAACTGAATTAATAACATAGTTAGCTCCATTAAAACCACTCAATCAACCCATCACTAAAATTTAAAACAACCAAATTCCTCAAGCAATGGAATTTGTGTCCTTTTATCTCAGTGATTTTAATTATAATTACATAATTATCTATATTTATTTACAATGATTACAAGGGGAATTAACCCACATGGGGTGCCACATCTTTCTTCTTAAACTGGTCCAGATCCCATGGATATTCCCACAAAATACCAAAATATTTCTGGTCGAATACCAATATGATCTATAGACTTCTATGTATATTCCATTGGACAACTCATCACAATAGATCAACTAAAATATATTTGAAAAATATGGTATCTCCTCTACGAGGATTAATATTTTCTTTACATTTTTGGACTTGTTAATTATTGTATTATAATTATGCATGCAATAAATAAAACATGAAAAATAGAGTAATAAAATAAAACTCCCAAACCACAATGAACACAAGATATGGTCTGGGAAACCTTTATGGAAGAAAACCCAATTTGAAGGTGATCCTTCTCTGCTCTCTCTTTCTCTGAATGCAAACGGATGTAGGTACAATAAAGTGACACAAGTGGCCCATGGTTTTCTATAGTACACAAACCCTCTATGTTTTCTCTCTCTATCCACTCTTAGCTACTCTTTTCATATATGGAATAAAATGCACTCATATAGAATCGAACTCATTTTCCTCCTAGTGGCCCAGTTATATCACAACCTGATAACCTACTAATGGTTAGTATGACTCCTTCAAATCTTAACTAGAGTTACAATAATGAATATTCCATATTCTTATTCATGATTATCACATGTCTAACCACTTTTCCATGAATAATGGGTGTTGACATGGCATCCTCTCGAATCATGGTGGTCAAAAAATAAGGTTAACTTCCGAGTGGCATAACGTTTGCGTCTAGACTCTGATTGAGGCTATTGTTGTGTTATATGCATGTAGAATAGTGTGTGGGGTTATAAGCTTAACTAAAAGTATTTTATCCCAAAGAAACACCATTTAATACCTCAAAATACTTCTGAAATATTTCATATCCTAATTTGCAAAACTAGGATGCATCGATAAAAATGGTCGCATGGGTTGAATCCTCAAACTTTTACACTCTAAAAGCATAAAAATGGATGACAATAATATGATGATCCAATCCACATCATACATCCCCATTTTGGGAGGTTTTAGGTCCCCAAAATATTTTACTGAATGAAGTGGCGAAAATTTTCCTCCACCTTCTCTCAAGTGTACCATTTAGCCTTTCCTAGAAGTTATCCTTTCAAACCAATTTACCAAAGGACATGTTTGGGGGTAGACTAAGTCTATAGGTGTTATCTAAAACATTTTATAGTATATCAAAGGGACCAAATCACAAAACCTTGATTTTCTTACTAGGATCCCTTAGCCCCTCCTTCTTCAATTGTGGCCATACTTTGTCTCCCACCTTCAATGAATTCTTTGTTTTGTTCTGATCATGCACGAATTTTCATTTTTCTTATGAATTTCGTAGCATCTCCTATACCTATAGATAGATTTTTCTAATATTTTCAACAAAATTTTCTACCCTCAAGGAATCCCCTGTAAGATCCTTCCTCCCTCCTCCTTGTTACCCATATGAAATATCCAAAGGTGAAGGTGGAAAAGACCCAAAACAGTTTCCAAATGGAGGCTTACCAGTAGAAGTGTGGATATATATAAGTTATAAGAGTGTTCTATATATACCATATTTTCATCCCAAGTCTTTGGATACTTCTAATTGTAACTCCTCAAAAGTTGTACCAAATTCTTATTGGCTACTTCTATTTTCCCATCTATATATGGATGGAATTCTATAGGACTTTTCAACTTTTTATCCATCTTCTCCACAATGTAGTCCAAAATTCACTAATAAATCTTGGGTCCCTATTTGAAACAAGGTATAATAAAAGGGGATATCCAGAATTATCAAAATTAGCTTAATAGTTGTCCCTTTTTTATTGGGCCCTTATTGGAAGTTTATCAATGTTCTAAATGTGGCACCTAGTCTTCATAATATGGTGTAATGATCACATATCTATTGAATAATAGTCTCTTGATGATGACATGAAATTTTGATGTGACCTAAGAGGTGACTAAGATCTTTTTATTGGTATGAATGAGTATGAATTTCAACTATGTTTGTTTCTTAAAGATGGATGAAAAATGTTGCTTCAATTATCCTCAATGGGCCTATTACTGAAGGCATTAAAATACCATTGTCTCATGCAAAACAACTACTCTAACTCTGTTCTTCTTCTTTCTTATTCTAACCTTTCTTTTAGTCTATGTGTTTATGCACATTTTTCTTTAAAACATGCATGAGGCTTACCTAGCTCAAAAACTATTTTTGGATTTACACCTATTACTAGTCTTGTAAATTTATGAGCCCAATTCGTCTAGGGATAGTCATATTTTTGAAATAGATAGCATGTTCCTAACGATATGTGTTCCAGGACTCTTGATTAGTTGAGTTATTAGGCTTCACTTCCCCTGGGAATTCAATCACTGGAGCTTAACTTGTTTCCCTCTTAGACACATTTGTGATTTTCTTGTTCTTGTCAGGTAGCTAGATATCCATAACCCTATGGTAGTCTAGGATATCCGAAGAGAGAACTAAAACATCATTCTTCAAGGAAAATAGGGATGAGTCCACGACGATTTTCCGCTTAGTAGAATCTATCGATTTCCTCTAGTGAGTTTACTTAGAATTAAGGTATTGAAAAATAACTCCTTTTTCTTTCAAAAACTCCTCCAATTATTTACTTGTTCATATTGACCCCTCCCTGGGTCCTAGTTGATGGAAGCCATTCATTTTGATCATTTAATTGTAGAGTGATATTTTAATTTTGTGTCACTATCCCAACTTACTTACAACAAAATTTATTCCTCCTATGCTTTTCTCCTTGGTTATTCTCCTAAGTGGTAATAGTCAGGTTGATATCTCTTGTACAATCACTAAAACAACAATCACCCATTATGTAGATTAGTCTACATTATGTAGATTAGTCTACCATTCTAGCTGTAGATAATTGAGGGGCTCGATTTCACGGTTGGCTATGTATATTCAACAATAGCAAGTTTTAATGGTGAGGATGAAATAATATTGATGAAATTAACACAAGGACCCTTCTTAACATTCATTGTTGCATGGTCACAATTTTGACCATGATCAGTGCACTTCCCCAAGGGTAGTCCTCTCTATGCTATTGGGAGGAAAAATAGGATTTATGGGAAGGAGAAAACTTGCTTATGTAATAAATATTGAAAATAGAGAGTTGGTCAAGAGTTAATCCCAAAACCCAAGCTAAGAGTCATAAGAAGGCTCTAAAGCAATAAAACCTAGGGGTTATGGTGAGGGAAACACTAGGAAGCCAAGGGGGAACATTATATTGGGGTTTTTGGGTCATGATAAAATGGTTTCATGAGATTTAGTTACTTGAAACAATACCATTTTTTGACTTGAATTTCAACCTCAATTTAGGTCGCTTTTCCACAAGGAAGCCTTGGGAAAAGACACATAAGTGAGAGGAAGGCTCATCGAGGCCAAGGCAACAATGGAGCTACATAGGAATTCAAGGAGATGCTATATCACAACATTGAGGCTTAGTTCTACACTTTAGTGTTGATAAGATGATAAATGATGTCTTATGAATGCCCAAAGAGGCAAAGTATGGCTAATTTTAAACCCTGTAGCACTAAGAAGATGGGGAAGACAACCTAATGGAGTTGAGGAGGCAGTCAAGGAGTCTCTATGGTGTACCATTGAGTCTGAGATAAATGATATAGAACTGAAAAAATGGTTATTATGGCACTACAAAATCTATAAGAGATCAAAATTTGAGGAAAAACACCAAACTTTCATTAAATTCGACCCTATAGCGTTGCGCTGAGGGTTAGTGATGCACTATAGCATTGGTAAGAGGCTTAGTGAAATTATATATAGAGTATTAAAGTACCAAAAACTTTCAATAAAATAAAATAAATACAATCCCTTAGGATTATCTTAGCATGCTAAGAGTTGGAAGGTGTCTTTGTGTTATTAGACTCTCCAAAAAGCCTCGATCAAACTCATAAGTTTTCCTCCATTATATTAAGTGATTTTAGATTTAATAATATCTAATAATTCTTGGAGAATTTTGGTCATGTGACCTCTAATTTTTTTTGAAAAGGTGGGCCACTTAATTCCCTCTAGGATTAAGGCATGGAGCAGAAATAAGGATGCTTGTTGTAGGACCCATAACAATTAGTGAAACGCTAGTAGGACTCGTAAATCTTTGTGTATGCCCGAGAATATATTTGAATTGTATGTGATTGATGTGCCTATAATATGTATTGCTACTATCATGAGGTTACCATTGTTGAGACTTATAAAATGTTGAGTTACATGAATTCGCTTTCCTAATTTTCATTGTAGTCTAGACAAGGACCATAAGGGTATATCTTGTGACATATGTCTCTTTCTTCACTTTGGATTTGGACTCAAATGTTTTAAAAACAATAATGCTTCAAAAATTTTGAAGATCAAACATTTAAGAATGAGATTTTTATTTTTCCTCACTACTAACGAGCATCCATAGCCCCAACGGAGTCACCAAAATCACAAACATTGCTTCAATGCAAGAAAGCATCCATATCCTCGACAAAATCGCTAAAATCACAAGCATTGCTTCACTGCTAGTGAACATCCATAGTCCTAATGAAGTTTCTTATATGTCTCAGCTACTCAGGAAGCCATTTTCAAGCCTTTACCTTTTCTTCTTGGAGAGATATCTGTTTGTTATGCTCTTTTTTCTTTCCCTTTTTTAAAGGATGATTAGCCTCAAGGAGGATGAGTGGATCTTGAATGGTGACCACGATGATTCCTTGAGAAACTATAAATATTTCTTGCTATTGATATGTTTTATTGGCATCATCACTTGATCTTAAGTCTTAAAATCAAGAGAAAGAAATGGTTTATATATTTTAAGGTGCTTGAGGCTTCCCAACCAAGTTTGTAGTTATATTCATGTCCACTTAACATTACTATTCTTTATAGAGTGTTACCCACCTAGCAGTGATCATATTACCTATAGGTGGATTTGAAATTGTGATTGTCTATGAAATGATCCTAAGGATCACACACACATCCATGATTTAACTTGTGCCATGCTTGAAATAAATAACTGGGTAAAGACGCCACTTGTCAGTCATTGCATGGAGTTCATCATTAGAACAAAATTTATTTATGTACAAGGGAAAATAAACAAGGATGATTGAAAGAACATAAATCAACGGAATGATAGTCAGAGATGAAAACTGCAAATGAAAGCAAAATGATAGGTTTATTTATGTATAGGGAAGATAACCATAGCCTTCATACAAGATAAGCTTTCAAAACATGGTTATCTGCCAAGATATTTTCAATCATTGATGACCTTTCTCTCCCCAATGTAATCCTTAGAAAAAACATGAGGCATAAACTCTTTGTGCATTTAGTTCTAAATTTTTTCTAGACTAACAGGTCTAGTGTAAAGTGTACTTGGCATTGTTCCTACTAGAGAAGCTCAACACATCTCCTAACTAGGATGATGAGGTATATGAGAGGAAGTTCAAGTATTTTTGGGTTACATGGAATCTCCACTAGCCAAGGGTGTTGGTTGGGATATATGTTTTTTTAATTGATTTAATAGAAACACTGTGACACAAGACAAATGGAATGATAGTTATAGTCACAAGAATGTTAGTGTTTGGACTCAAGCAATGAAGAATAAGCATAAAATTAATTTTTTTGCATGGTGATATTAGCTTCCATACCCCCTTGTTGGTGAAATTTTGGTTGAGGAGATAAATCATGATAAATTACATGTATGGGGTATGTTCATCCCCAAATTATTAGTACATTCTTATTTCATTTAGTAAGAAATCAAGTTTTTTTGTTGATCTTTGTTGATCATGATGCATATTGCACTGACTTTGTCTTGTGTTTCAAAATCATAAATAATAATAATAATAATAATATTAATAGTAATAAATTGTACAAATTTCATAATAAAATTCAAATTTAGTAAAACCATCAATATTTACATCTATGTTAGTATAGTTATCACTATTTACAACTAAAAGGTGAGGTTCATTATCACATACTGCAGTAGCTGAAGGTGATCAGGTAGCATTTCTGACGTGGTGCACGACTGGGTTGATTGATCACAAAGGATATTCTTAAGAAAATTATCCTCCAATGTATTACCCAGAAAATTGATTAGCTCAATGGGCCCCACAAGTTGAGTTACCATGTGCTTCATACGAGTTTCACTATTTGGCCATATTTGATTGTTATTTCCTTTATATGGTCACCAGAGGTGATAGCAATCAATATCAAAGTACCCTTAAATTTCTAGGACCCACCTTCTTAGAATAAAATCGTATGCCTCTGATATGTCCACAATTATGATTCAAATACTTGATGGAATCGTGGATCAAATTACAATCGTATCAATACATCATTTATTTCATCAATTATCTTCACTTATTCCATGTCCAATTGAATGATCTTCGTGTTGGCTTCTCATGTACAATATTGATCTTTTTGCACATAGAATAGGTCATGATGTTGGAGGAAGCTCTAGATTCCACTAAATAATTATACATGTTATGTTTTAAAACTTCAAATGTCAAAAGAAAAGGGAGGGTTTACAAATTTGAATGTGCTCTGATGCTTGTTTCACTTATAGTGGGGTTAGCAATATCAAATATTTTTATAGTGGAAGGAGTTGTGTTAGAAGTTCGTAGGGTTGCTAAGGATTGAGACTAGTCATGGGAGGGATGAAAAGCTTTGAGAAGGAATTCCCTTTGTTGTGACATATTTCAAAGATCATATAATGAAATGGCGGTTTGGTTTTCCTTCATATCTTCAACAACATTTTATGTCAGGGCCTCTCCTAAAGAAATTAATGAATTATTGTTTCCAGGAGGAGAGGAAGACATAACTTTCTGTGTAGGGGCAGTGGGGATGGTGGGTGGCATAAAATCCATGGCCTATTTAGTTTTTTGCACCAGTGTTATTATATTTGGCATTATGTGCAAAAATGAAATCAACATCAAGAGTTGAGGTGGTAGATTTAGTAGAGGAGTAAGGGGTAAGAATTTGCCTTAAAATGGATTTCCCCTTCGCAAGTTAAGAAAATTTAGGTGCAGGTATTTAATTGTGAGACTATAATTATGTGGGGTTGAATAAGGAACTAGTTTTTCTCTAACAAATACTTCTCCTATTTTCTATGTCATCATGTCTACAACCCAATCCCAAAGTAACGTGGTAGAGCCTTTGGTGGTCTCTTCTTTAGCTTGGTTGGACTCCTCCTCTGCTTCTTGGGTAGAGTCATCAGACGAGGGTTATTGGTACAAAAGTTGAATAATTACCTAGGTAATATATTGAATTGACACACTATGGACATGTTTTTTTTAATGATCTTCCTGATAATATGAACAAAAATTTTCCATACCAAAGTCATCAAGGTCTAGACTCATTTTTGATTTATCAATAGGTTTGGGTAGGTTATTATTCCACTTATAGAATGGTCATAAAGGGTTATTACGAAATGACCTTTCTCCTAAATTCTTCTTCAGTTTGATTACTTCATTAGAGATCTTCTTGACAATTTTCAACACACTCTCCAGATCGTTAGTTTCTTTTTCAACGCAATTTCTAAGGTTTAGAGGTTTATTTTCATTGGCCTTAGGTTCTTCTCGAGAGGAATTACCATGGGGGCTTCACTCAATGAACCTCTGACATATCACGTATGTTCGGGGCATACTAAACAATACCCTTAATTTGACTACATATTGGAAAATACCTCTAAAAATCACATTGTTTAACCCCTACCAATGTTAACCCAATATTGGGAAATTAGGACAATGCTGAGAGTGGGGAGTGAATCAGTATTGTAGGAAATTTTAGGAATCAAAAACTTTCTTTTATTTTGTGAAAGAATATTGGGACACCATTAAATACTTCAACAAATAATTTAAATAAGCATAATAGGAATCAATATCAGCAATCTCAATGGAAGGAATAAGTAAATTTTCAAAACTACTCTTCAATTCATTCATAGGGAAAGCTACATCTTGTTGTTACAATTCTCTGGATACACCCAGTAGGAAGCTATAACTCCCTGACTTATCAGCTATAAATGAATGGAGCTACAACCCCAATTATTTACCAGCAACCATTGGAAGAAGCACCAACCCCTAATCTGCAAGCTACAACTTGTTAGACACACAATGGTTCATATTTCATCAATTTTCACACTCTATCCATGAATTCTTTTTCTTCCTTCAAAAATAATTTTACTTCAATCACCACTCAAAAATCACCTAAAACATCACCACCATACCAACACCTTGTTGCTTCAGAAGCTTTGTCTAAAATACATTGTCTATCAATCCTCCTTATACATGCCTGCTTTTAGAGTTTCCTTTTACTAATTTTGGCTTCTTAATATTTTCTTTAATTTATTCATGAATAATTATTTTTGCCTTTTCCTTGTTCAAGTTAGTTCTCTAAGACTGATGTTTATGTTTTCTTGATGTCCTATGCCAATCCTAACCTTTTCTGTAAGGTTTTCTACTAATTTCAGTCAATTATGGCATTTTATAGAGTTAGTTGATGTTTTCCAAAGTTGGCAATCCTCCAAGTTTGGCGAAAATTGCCTCTTAACAGGTAGTTCCACCAAAAATACCACTAAGTCTAGCTACGAACCCATCCATTTCGTTATCAAGATTCTCTTGCTGGAAATATTTGCCAACTAATCTGACCATGCTAGGCCTCAAGGCCTTTTGACATGTCGCTGCCACTAAAAATAGTCACACTTACCAAACTAAGCTTTCCTATACCTTTTTATCTTATAACATAAATGCTGGAAAAAAAATCTTCCAATTTAAGCCTTTAGCTCCGTGCTAAAAAAATCTCCATATGACCTGGTCCCATGACCTTCGGTTGGGAGCTTAGGCGCTAAACCCTTTAAGGTCCTATAAGGTGCCTTATTCCCTTTGTAAATGGTTTTTTGCGCCCTTGGTTCTCTTTTTAATGCAAAACCATTGAATGTTAATCCACTGCCTAAAGCTCTAATCCCAACACTTTTCAATAATTTTAATTATAAAAGGTTATAGGATCCGGGTTTTTCGGGATTGGCCCACTGTGCTTTACTCCTCTGTTGTGTGTTGTCTCTTTCAAGAGTGGATCCCGGGCCCCCTGGTACCTGGTGCCTTTAATAAATTCTTTTAAAAAATAGTTACGGGGGTACCGACCTCTTGGTTTTCACTGTTGTTGTTACCTTCTATCCCGCTACCCCAACACTCTCTTGAAATAACAAATATTTATAGGGTTCTGGGCTTCCAGGGTAGGCCCACTGCCACTTAGCCACTTTTGTGCACCAATAATAGTGTTGTATTTTTGGCTCAATCCACCTAGCTTCTTCCACTCTTGGCTATTCACCTTCCAATCATGGCCCGCGCAACACTTCTACTCTTTTGAGCTGGAACCAGGATGCCTTGGAATTGTGTATGGGGCATGATTGTTCAGAGGTATTTGTTTTAGCTAGATGTACACCCCTCCACGTAGGGGGTTGTGGGGGGGTCGATCCCCCCCGGTGGGGGCTCGGGGGCAGCGCCCCCAAAGCTAAAAACAGATGTAAAATTGCCTTGTAAAAGTATAGTAATTTCTAGTCAATCTGGGCCGCTCATTAGGCAGATGATCTGACAGTAGAACTTATGTTTAGTTTAGGGTTTTTTCCCTAGAAGGCAACCCCTCTCTTTATATGAGGGCATTGTATTTGAGGCTGTGTAATAGATGTGTATTCTCCGAGCGAGAAGCAAAGAGGTGAGACTGTGAGAGAAAATAGAGGATATTACAGTGGATCTGTTGTAGGTTGTGTCTCTTCATTTTGCTGGATAATAGAAAGGAAGGACTGGCTGTTTTAGGTGGACGTAACCCAAGCTGGGTGAACCACGTATATCTATGTCTCTCTTGTTTTATGCATTTTCTAAGTATATATTTCTGCAATATTTTATGTGTTCCGTTGCTCCGTAATATATAATTTTATAACACCTGGTGCATGGAGCTTTTGGAAATTCATTTTCTAAAGAGTTATGGGATTCTGAGGCTTCATGGTTTTGGGCCTTCTAGGTCTTCTTCTGTGTCATTCTATTTCCACCATGTTACGAGCTTCTGAGACTTTCGAGGTTTTAGGGTTCCAGGATTCTGTTCATTTTTTACTTTCGTAGGCCCAACTTTGACAGCCTCTATCTTTTTATCCAAGAGGCCATTTTGAGACTTATTTATACCATTTGAAATCTCTTTTAGAGAACTTTCCAGTTGAGTGGTTTCAATGTAGTCTTTGAGTTCATCTTCTACCTAAAAAATGGCTTCAAACTCTCTGGTATTCTTTTCACCTTGACCTTTCTTCTTGTGCCTGGAACATGTTCTTCTGAGACACCTGCGCCACCTACAAACACCATTTTCAACCATATTCTTAACGGACACCCTATTTACATATGGGACTATCCTATTGACATCAATGATAATATATTTCCAACATTCTCCCCCTTTGGCAATGATGGCAACACCAAGATCAAACAAAACATCCTTTAGGAGATATGATTGTCTCTTTTGATTGTTGCCCCCCTGAGATGTACTTCTCTTATTTTTTGTTGCTTCTTTTGTTGCTTCTCATGCTGCTCATTAAGCCATGGTTGGATCACTAACACCTCTCCTTGTACTCCCTTAGCTGAACATGATTATCTCCTCCCTTATTTGTTTGTTTGATCAACATTATGACTCCCCTTTTGACATCAATGGAAAAGACACCAACATCCTCCCCATGTCGCCATGCTCCTCCTAGCAACAATAATTCTTCATCATGTGGATCTTGTGGACCTAGAAGCTCATCATGATATTCTAAAAATGAAAAAACTTCCTTTCTTCCTCTTGAAAGAAGAGTTAGTGTAGAGAGTCAAGAGGAACAATGCACAATATTTGCCTCAAATACTCAAAATGTTCTCTAGAGAGTGGCTTGGTAAAAATATCGATGACTTGTTCATTTAGGAACATACTCTGGCTTCACAACCTTATTTGCAACTTTCTCTCTCAATAAGTGATACTTGATTGGAATATGCTTTGCCTTGGAATGAAAAATTGGATTCTTGGACATGCTTATTGCACTTGTTGTCATAAATAATGGGAATCGATTGATCATAAAACACTCGTACATCATGTAAGGTTTTCTTGATCCATAAAAGTTGAGTTCAACAAGAAGTTTTTGAAATATATTATGCTTCAGTTGTAGATAAGGAAATGGAAGCTTGCTTCTTGCTCAACCATGAGACTGGACATTCTCCAAGAAAGAAAGCACCATCGCTTGTGCTTTTTTTATCATCTACATCACCTACCCAATAAGCATCAATATAAATAGTTAATGAAAAATATTTACCTCTAGGTTACCACAATCCACAATCCTTTGTTTCTCTCAGATATCTAAGAATCCTCTTGGTTGATAATAGATGACGTTGGCTGGGGGTTGCTTGAAATCTTCCAACTATAGCATCGGCCCGCATGATGTCTTGTATTGATGTTGTCAAATATAACAGAATACCAATGATGGATCTATAAACTCTGGTCCATTACTGTAGATTCATCCATCTCGCTAAGTTTGCAATATGTCACCATTAAAGTGCTCACTAAGGAGCATTCTTCCATGGAAAATGTCCTTGACACTTCTTTGAGATACTTTCTTTGAGAGATAAAAAATCGTTTGGGTGTACGCGTAATTTTCAATCCAAGGAAATAGGAAATATTTCTAAGCATTGACATCTCAAACTCGGCCTTCATATCAGCTACAAGTTCATTGGTCAAAAAATATAAATCACAGGAAAATATGATATCATCCACATATACAACCACCACAATGAGTTTTCCATTTTTTCTTTAACATATAAGTTGTTGTCAGCTTCACCTCTTTTGAATTCACACTTGATCAAGTAGTTGTCTATTTTGGAATACTAAGCTCTAGGGGCTTGCTTGAAACCATACAAAGTATTCTTAAGTCTGCAAAGATAATCTAGTTTCTCTATTAGCTAAAAACCTTATGGCTACTCTATGTAGACTTCCTCCTATAGCTCTCCATTGAGAAAAGAAAATTTGACATCCATTTGATATATTTTGAATTTCTTAAAGAAAGAAAATGCCAAAAGCATTCTTATTACTTCTAATCTAGCAACAGGAGAAAAATTTTCATCAAAATCCAATCCTTCTATTTGATCATAGCCTTTTCATACCAACCTAGCCTTGTTTCTTACCACTTCTCCATGGTCATTTAATTTATTCTTGAAGACCCACTTTGTGTCAATGGCATTCTTCTTAGCAGGTTTTGGAACAAGTTCCCAAGTCTGATTTTTCTCTATTTGATCCAATAATTCATTCATTTCTTTTAACCAATTTTTATCTTGACTAGCTTGCACAACATCCTTTGGTTCCTCCATGGACAACAGGGCAAGATGTGCTTGCGTAAGGGGATATAGCAGCGTCCTTCTTGTCTACACACTAGTATTTAATTTGCCAATGATATGATCAACTAGGTGGTGTTTTGGTACATACCTTGGGGGATCTTTAACTTGAGGACTAGAGGGTTCTTCATTATTTTCTTCTGTAGATAACTCATTGTACTCCTCACTAATGCTAATTAGTTCATCAACACTCATTTTTGTGGGTTGTTTCTCTTCTTTCTCAATGTGTCCATCGAATTTTACATCAATACAATCAATGATCCTCTTGGTAATTTTGTTATAGCATATGTATCCTTTACTGTTGTGTGAATATTGCATAAAAATGCCTTCATCTTCTATGGCATCAAACTTGCCAAGTTTTTTGTCATTTCCCTTGATGTAGCATCTGCTACCAAAAAATCTGAAGGGTTTGACTGTTGCAGGTATGTGTACCACAACTCATAGGGAGTTTGTCACAATTCGATTTAAAATGTGCTTTGTTGAGGATAACTACTACTATATGAATAAATTCTAACCAAAACCGATGTTGAACATTCCTTTCATTCATCATTGCTTTGAGTAACTATTGTATTGATCTATTTGCTTTTTCTAATACACCATTTTGTTGGGGAGTCTCTTCCATTGTAAACTACCTTTTGATGGCATTAGTTTTATAGAATTCATCAAATTATTTTGAAGTAAACTCACCTCCATTGTCAGACCTTATGATTTTTATTTTGCAATCATTTTCATTCTCAAACATAGCTTTGAACTCTTTAAATTTCTAAAAAGCTTCATATTTCTCTCTGGGGAAGGAAACCCATAACATCATGCTAAAATAATCAATTATTACCTTAAACTATAATTTAGTTGTGGGTGATTGTTTTCTATATGGTCGACACATGTCCATGTCTACCAGCTGCAATGGCTTTGATGACGAGTTCTCCTTTGCCTTGATTGGAACTTGAGCTTTCTTTCCCATGAGTTGGCAAGGTTTACAAATTGTATTCTTTCGTTTTGATCAAATTTCAGATGTCCAAGCCTTGTGTGCCATAACAAACTCTAATATGTATTTGATAAGAAACACTTTTTTTGTCTTCTCTTTGAGCACATAGACATTATTTTCTATTCTCATAACCTCAACAATTATCTTACTTATACCTGTGGACTTGATTTGACAATTTTTGGCTTTAAAAATCACATCATAGCCTTGATCACACATCCGAGATACACTAAGAAAGTTTTGATTCAACCCATCAACACATAAAACATTTTTGGCTTTACCTTTTCCATTTGATAGACTAACCACTCCTTTTGCAACTATTTTGCTGAGAGCATTGTTTCCAAAAGTCACATTACCTTTGTCAACCAGTTTCCATGTCAAAAACTTGCTTTTATCTGCTGACATATACTTGGAACATCCATTGTCCACATACCAATGGATCTCACCATTCTTATCATACAAAGTAATATCACATTACTTTGATTTCTCCTTTTCTTTCTATATTTTGGGTTTTTGTTCAATTTCCTCAATTATTGGCTCTGACTTCTTTTCCTTAATCCTTCAGTTGACTGTTATATGCCCAAAATTTTGACACTTAAAACATTGCACCTGATAATTTAGAGGAACAAAAGAATTATTGTACCTCGGTCTTCTTTTCCTTTTCTGAAACCTTCTTCTGAATCTGTGCTTCCTATAAGAAAGATTGACTCTACAATTTGTTGCTTTGTTTCCATAGTTCATGCATGTGAAATAATACCTTGGGAAAATATCATTATAACTAGAATGTTGTCTTCTACACTGGGCTAAATTTTGGGTAGCTTGACTTGCTTGGCCAACATTCTTCTTTTGTTGTTGTTGATTTTTATGGACCTAATTCTTGGGTTTCATGTCTACCTTTTGCTACTGCACATGCCCCTCTTTTGTTGGAACAAGGTAATTTCATTTTTACCTTTTAATTAAGTCGATGTGTTGGACTAAACTTTAAAGCCAAGACCACTACGATCTAAGGAGACTCGTTGTGCTTCTAACATCTCATTTGAATCTTTACTTCCTTTTCCAAATTTTTGGATTGAAACTCAACTTCTTTTTAGCCTTCTCCAATTCCTTTCTCAGTAATACAATTTATCCTTCCATCCTCTCACATGCTTGAACCTTTTCATTCAACTGTTGGTTCAAGGTTCCTTGAATCTTCTTACCTTCTTCTATTTGCAAGAGTAATGACTCCACATCCTCAACTTGCTATTTTGTCAAGGACTCCTTCAAGATTTTATTTTTCTTCCTCAACCTTTCTATTTCATCAAGAGAACTTACCAATTCTCCTTCAATATCTACTTCTCCTTCTTCATCATTAGAATTAATAGCCTCAACTTGCAAATTTTCTATGGCTATCAACATAAATAATTTTGGTCTCTCATCATCTCTGTCCTCATCTAAGGATTGGCTAGGTTAAATTTCCAAGGAGCTCTCTTCTTGAACACAAAAACCTCTCTTCTTAGCCTTCTTACTGTTCTTTTGAATTTTCTTGAATTTTTCCTTAGGATCATAATATTTCTTCTTTTTTTCAAGACACTTTGATGCATAACGACCAACTTTGCCACAATTAAAACATTTAAAAGTTATCCTACCTTTATACTTGATTGATCCTCGCTTTAGCTTCCTCACAAAGTTAACTTCTTGTTCATCTGATTCACATCATAAGTCATCATGCTCATCCTTACACTTATTTTCTACTTTAAAGCCTGATTCTTGGGATGCATATTTGCCTTTAGAAATCCTCATCTCATAGGCAGTGAGTATTCCAAGAATTGATCTAAAGTGAGAGTGCTTATATTGGTCATTTATTCAATGGCTTTCTCCTTGGGATTAAACTTCTCAGGAATATATCTTAACACTTTTTGAACTACCATATCTTCATCTAGCTTCTCATCAAGCACTCTTATGGTGTTCACAACTTCATCAGCACTCAAAAATAATTTTCAATATCTTCATTGTCATGCATTCTTAAAGACTTAAATTTCATCATGTAACCTTTGAATTTAGCTTTCTTTACCTTGTTGTCTCCCTCATAGCAGTTTCTCATATTGTTCCTTATATCTTTGGCAAATGTGCATTCCATTACTTTGACAAGTTCTAATTCAAGTAGGCCAACAAGCAGGGCATTCATTGCTTTAGCTTTGCATGTGAATTCCAACTTTTGATATTTCGTAACACTATTAGACTATTTTTATATGCTTCTTCACATCATCCCACACATCATCTCCAAGTGCTTGAATGTAGGTCTTCATCCTCACTTTCCAAAACACATAGTTTATTCCATTTAACATTGATGCCTTGTTGGTAAAACCTCCTTCCTAGTTTGCCATGGTCCTTGTTATTTCTTTCAGGTGTTAAACTGGTTTGAAATAACTTGGCTCTAATGTCAATTGTTGGAAACCAGGACAATACTAGGGGGGGGGGGGGATGAATCAATATTGTAGGAATTTCTACGAATTGAAAACTTTCTTTTACTTTGTGCAAGAATATTGGGACACCATTAAATACTTCAGTAATTCATTTAATTAAGCATAACACGAATCAATATCAATGATATCAATGGAACACACAAATAATAAGTAAATTTTCAAAACTTCTCTTCAATTCATTCATAGGGCAAGCGACAACTTCTTGTTACAATTCTCTAGCTACAACCAATAGGAAGCTACAACTTTGTGATTTATCAACTACAATTGAATGGATATATAACCCCAATTGTTTACTAGCAACCACTGGAAGGAGCACCAACCCATACTTTGAAAGCTACAACTTGCTAAACACTCAATGGTTCATCTTTCATCTATTTTCACACTAGATCCATACATGTCTTCTCTTCCTTCAAAAATAAATTTACTTCAATCACCACTCAAAAATCATCTAGAGTAACACCACCATACCAACACCTTGCTACTCTAGAATCTCTGTCTAAAACACCTTGTTTATCAATTTTGCTTGTTCAAGCCTTCTTTTAGACAGAGATTCTCCTACTAATTTATGCCAATTATGTGATATCTTCTACTAATTTTAGTCAATTATGGCTTTTTACATAGTTATCTAAGGTTTGCAAAAGTTAGCGATCCTCCAAATTTGGCAAAAACTACCAAAATTTCCTCTTAACAGGTAGTTCCACCAAAACTACCACTAAGACTAGCTACCGACCCATCCATCCCACTATCAAGATTCTCCTGCTGCAAATAGTTGTCAACTCATCTCACCATGCTAGGCCTCAAGGCCTTTTAACATTTTGTTTCCATTTAAAATAACCGCACTTTCCAAACTAAGCTTCCCTAGGCCTTTTTCTCTTATAATGTGAATGCTTAAAAAAAAAATCTGCCAATTTTAAGCCTTTAGCCCCTTTAGCCCCAGTGTTGAAATTTTCCCCATATGACCTGGGCCCATGATGATCGGGTAGGCGCTTATGCTTTAAACCCTTTAAGGTCCTATCGGGGGCCTTATTCCCTTTTTAAATGGTTTTTTGCACCCTTCGTTCTCTTTTTAATGAAAAACCATTGATTTGTTGGCATTATGATACATATATGTTACAGGTGTTGTCCTTGATGGCAACTCACTCAAATTACAAATAATAGTACAGCTAGTAAACAACAAAGAATTAATGATCAGAGAGGTATACACAAGTGTGCTGTGAAAAAGAAGCATATACACGTGGGTGCACCATATACCAAGTCGCGTATACGTACACACACACGCTTATAGAAGGAAAGGGGCGTACATGTTGGGAATCTAATTTTTGGTCCGTAGTATTTGGTCCAAAGTGTTGACCCCGGGTATTGGTTCTACATGGTTTTGGACCATGGTATTGAGAGAGGCCTAAACCTATATAAGGAGAAGATCATTAGGCCAAGAGGAGCAAGAGTGCAAGTGATGAATATCTGATGAAGTGTGAGATCTAATATGCCAATTATGGGTTTGTGACACTTTGCTCGATCTGAACCAAGGAGGCACCTATGTGGTTGATAAAGGTTGATGGACCGGGATCATGAAGACTAAAATGCATTATCATTATATGGTATAATCATGAATAGATCTGAATACTGACACATGTCTTATCCTTTATATCTTATGTTCTAAGTATATCTGAAGTTGAAAATTGCAGTGAAGGTATAAGTAATTATTTTCATATCTATACGCAGGTTCTCTCTGGTGAAAGGGCGTATACACACTGGTTCGACACAGACAAGTAGCGTATACATTATGAGATTTGATATCTCAGGTTGATGTTGGTTCTAGTGGTTGTTCCAGAGTTTTGGGCTCTGGTCTGTGTTCTCGTGACTATGTTTTGATGACAAGGATTCAGTTATTGGGTGATTCAGAATTAATGATTGTATTGCAGTGGTGATTGTTTTGTATTTATGGATCCAGTCTGAAAATTTATGAAACGTGGTCCCTAGAAGAAAGGAGAAGGTTGTAGCCTTTTGGAGGTCAGCACCTACGTACTAGTACAAGAACTAAGGGGGTTGTAGCTCCCTTCCAGGAGAAGTTGGAGAACGAGAGACGGTTGTAGCCTTTTGCAGGTCGAAGCCTGGGTACTGGTATAAGACTGCACCAGTACAGAAATATTGTAAAAATAAGTTTATTATTAAAAGAAGATAGGGACGAATTGCAGTAGGTGGTTTTCACCTAAATTGGGTTTCCACCTTATATGATGGTGTTCATGTGTGCTTCTTATGTGTGATGATCTGTTCTATTTTACTGCACCTGTTTATTGTTCATATGGTTAATAATGTTCTGATGCACTCATTGAAGATCAACTAACTGAATCATGAGTTTATTGGATATACGCTAGGTTCATTAAACATAGTTGTGTATATACGTGGGTATCCTTAACTGAAGTAGTGTATATGAATCTGATAATGGAAATGAAAATATTATTGATTTGATAATACTGATTCAGCCCCCTTCTCAATATTATTTCCAACAATTGGTATCAGAGCAGGTCCTTCAGAAGAAGCTTGATCGCTTGAAGGAACATCCATCAGGATGAGTAATCAAGAAAGAGAGGGATCCATCAGACCACCAATCTTCGATGGGAGAAATTTTTTCTACTGGAAGATAAGAACCAAAACATATCTACAATCGCTTGGAACAGATGTTTGGGGAATCATGGAAGGAGGATATACATATCCATTAGCAACTCCTGCAAATATGGTAGGTAGAAAGCAATATGAATTAATGCCAAAGCTGTTACTATATTATTGGGAAGTTTGTCACATTCAGAATTTGTCAAGGTCATGCAGTTCAAATCAACCAAAGAAATATGGGATAAAATCATTCTAAGCTACGAAGGAGATGATCAGGTAAAACGTGCTAATCTTCAAACTCTCAGAATACAGTATGAAACTCTTAAGATGCATAGTAATGAAAGCATAGCTAATTACTTCCTGTGTGTAGATGAGATTATCAATTGTATGAGGAATCTGGGTGAATAAATTAAGGAAGTTGTCTTAGTTGAGAAAGTTTTGAGATCCTTGTCTACTAAATTTGAATCCAAAGTGTCTGCCATAGAAGAAAAGGAGGACCTGCAGAAAATCACTATGGCGCAGCTTCACAGAATCTTAACTGATTTTGAGATGAGAAAAGGAGGACCATCAGATATGAGAGAAGCCGCATTTGAAGTATCAACAAATGGAAAAGAAAAACTCAGTGAATCAGGATACATTTCAGAAGAAGAATATGAGGAAAATTTTGTCAAGAATCTTGAACGGGGATTTGGAAGGTTCAAAGGTAAGCTACCTTTCAAAGGCTTTTCTTGTGGTAGAGTTGGTCACTACACTGCTAGATGCCTTCATAACAAAGGAAAGATGTCTGAAGAAGGTAATAGAAGTTATTATACTCATGATAAAAGTAATGACACATCCAATAGTAATGAAGACATTAGACTTCTCATGGCATATGAAAATAAGGACGTAGAAACAGAAGAAGTTACTAAATTAAAAGAACAGCTAGAAACAGTAACCAGAGTAAGGGAGCAACTACATGATGTAGTAAAAGATCAGAGCATAACAATTCAGAGACTTGAATCTAAGGTCTTCTCTCTAAAAGAAGATCTTAGAGAATCAAAGAATTAGAATAAAGAAGCTCTTGAAGAACAAGAACATGAAGTGCTCGAATTAAGGCAACAAGTGGAAGAAGGAAGAAAAGTTGAAGAAAACATAAGGAAGAAATATCTAGAAAAGGAAGAACAACATCAGTTTGGTAAATATCTTAAAAGGTAAATTAGAAGAAAAGGATAAACTGTTATGATTTCAAGACAGTACTAAGATTTTGGATGATATTCTTAGTAGTCAAAGATCCCCTGCTATCAAAACTGGTATTGGTTTTTATGAAACTGTCGAAGGTGAATCTAGCTCACAAGGTGAGGAAAGGAATTCTAATGCAAAATCTGAAATGATCAACGAAGAGATAAGTGGTCAACCCCAACAACAAACAAGGAAAGAAATTCTTCAAAGAAGATCTTTTCCTCTTAACTATGGAAGTGATAGTCGGTTATTTCCTCAAATGAATAATGTTGAATGCTATGTATGTCATAAATTTGGACATATTGCAGCTAGATGCAGAAGTAAAATGGGTCAAGACCATCACACAGAAAGATCATCACGTTCCAGGTACTTCAAGGGATATTGTTTTGCTTGCAATATGTTTGGTCACAAAGCCATTGACTGCTATAGGAGGAATATGAAACATGGAAGATGTTATGCATGTAACAAGTTTGGACATAAAATAAGGGAATGCATGAGCAAAATTCGAAGTCCAAAGCGATAGGATCATACATCATCACAATTCCAGGTATTGAAGAACATAGAATTAGAGACAGAAAGATGTGGCATAACTCAGTTAGCTGACATAACAGACATAGAGGAAACTGAAAGTATAGACCTTCAGTATTCCAATTTTCATATACAGATATTATGAAGATAAGTCACATATATACGCGAGTTATAGGCTGCAGAGTCGCTTATATGGAGCTCTGAAGAAAAAGCAGTAGAATAGACTTAGGAAATGGTTCGGTGATGGTATATGATGGTCAGCACAGGCTCAGGGGGAGCATATGCGTCGAATAATGCATTGTTGGCATTATGGTTATAAGTCTTTGGTGATGATGCTTATTATTGATTGATTGACCAAGAGAATGGATTGCATGTTACAGGTCTGGATGCTAGTGACAGATGCTTATGGTGTAGATCATATGGTATATGATAGTTGTTGATAACTATCATGGTCTTGTTTAGGTCCTTGGCCTTTGTGAGTCATATGATGTATTTTGTTACCCCACTATGCATGGGATGGATGATGTAATGTTTCTTGTTTTTGAGTCATGTATAAACATTTGGTATATCCCCACTTGGTTGGGTGAATGAGTAAAAAATGGTGTATTGCCACTTGGTTGGGAGATTGATGTATGTATAGAGTCATGTTATGATTTTGCAGACCTTGCATGTGCTCAGGGGGAGCATGGACGAATTGGTACATCTTGGCATGTACAAAGGGGGAGCTCAATCAGAGATTTCAGCAGGTACTCAGGGGGAGTATGGACAGCAGAAGGTATACTAAGGGAGAGAACATCTTGGTCTACCATTTTCCCTTGATGTCAAAGGGGGAGAGTGATTTGGTGTGGTGGTTGCCATCAAGTTCAAAGGGGGAAATTGTTGGCATTATGATACAAATATGATACAGGTGTTGTCCTTGATGGAAACTCACTCAGATGGCAAATCATAGTACAACTAGTAAATAACAAAGAATTAATGATCAGAGAGGAATATGCAGGTGTGCTATGACAAAGAAGCGTATACACGCGGGTGCACCATATACCAAGTCACGTATATGTACACACACACATTTACAGAAGGAAAGGCGTGTACATGTTGGGAATCTAAGTTTTGGTCCGTGGTATTTGGCCCATGGTATTTTGGTATT
This sequence comes from Pinus taeda, assembly GCA_000404065.3. NCBI lineage: Eukaryota > Viridiplantae > Streptophyta > Pinopsida > Pinales > Pinaceae > Pinus > Pinus taeda. The sequence continues at coordinate 197,869 of APFE031587024.1, read as the reverse complement.
GGTCCATGGTATTTGGTCTAAAGTGTTGACCCCAGGTATTGGTTCTACATAGATTTGGACCATGGTATTGAGAGAGGCCTAAACCTTTATAAGGAGAAGATCATTAGGCCAAGAGGAGCGAGAGTGTAAGTGATGAATATCTGATGAAGTGTGAGATCTACTATGTTGGTTATGTGTTTGTGATGCTTTGCTCGATCTAAACCAAGGAGGCACATATGCGGTTGATAAAGGTTGATGGACCAGGATCATGAAGACTAAAATGAATTATCATTATATGGTATGATCATGAATAGATCTGAAGACTAATGCATGTCTTATCCTTTATATCTTATGTTCTAGGTATATCTGAAGTTGAAAATTGCAACAAAGGTATAAGTAATTATTTTCAGATCTGTATGTAGGTTCTTTCTGGTGAAAGGGCGTATACATGTTGGTTCGACACATTCAAGTAGCGTATACATTATGAGATTTGATATTTCAGGTTGTTGTTAGTTCTAGTGGTTGTTGTAGAGTTCTGGGCTCTGGTCTGTGTTCTGGTGACTGTGTTTTGATGACAGGGTTTCAGTGATTCAGTTGTTGGGTGATTCAGAATTAATGATTGTATTGCAGTGGTGATTGTTTTGTACTTATGGATCTAGTCTGAAAATTATGAAACGTGGTCCCTAGAAGAAAAGAGAAGGTCGTAGCCTTCAGTAGGTCAGCACCTACGTACTAGTACAACAACTAGTAGAAGAGCTAAGGGGGTTGTAGCTAGAGAATGAGAGAAGGTTGTAGCCTTCTGCAGGTCGAAGCCTCCATACTGGTATAAGATTGCACCAGTACAGAAATATTGTAAAAAGAAGTTTCTTATTAAAAGAAGATAGAGACGAATTGCAGCAGGTGGTTTTCACCCACATTAGGTTTCCACCTTATATCATGGTTTTCATGTGTGCTTCTTATGTGTGATGATATGTTCTATTTTACTGCACCTGTTTACTGTTCATATGGTTAATAATGTTTTGATGCACTCATTGAATATCAACTAACTGAATCCTAAGTTTACTGGATATATGCTAGTTGCATTAAACATAGTTGCATATATATGCGGATATCCTTAACTGAAGTAGCGTATATGAATCTGATAATGGAAATGAAAATATTATTGATTTGATAATTCCGATTCACCCCACCTCTCAGTATTATTTCCAACATGATTTCCAATCCAATGCCTGAAGCCCCCAATCCCAACACTTTTCAATAATTTTAATTGTAAAAAGTTATGGGATCTGAGTTTTTCGGGCTTAGCCCACTCTACTTTACTCCTCTTCTATGTGTTGGCTCTCTCAAGAGTGGATCTACGGACCCCTGGTGCTCGATGACTTTAATAAATTATCTTAACATATGGTTAAGGGGGTTCCGACCTCCAAGTTTTCTCTGTTGTTGTTACCTGTCATCCCTCTACGCCGACACTCTTTTGAATTAACAAATAGTTACGAGGTTCCGAACATCTAGGTTATGGCCACTATCACTTAGTTTCTCATGTGTGGCAATAATAGTGTTGTCTTACTGGCCCAATCCACCTGACTTCTTCCACTCTTGGCTCTTCACCTTCCAGGTATGGCTCGCCTAACACTTCCACTCTGCTGAGCTGGAACCTGGATGCCTTGGTTCCCATAGCTCTTGGAAATTCATTTTCTAAAGAGTTATGAGATTCTGGTGTTTCTAGGTTCTAATCCTTCCTGGTCTTCTTCTACACCATTCTATTTCCACCATGTTACAGGCTTCCAGGACTTCCGAGATTCTAGGGTTCCGGGATTCTGTTCATTTTTTACTTTTGTAGGCCCAAATTTGACTACCTCTATTTTTTGATCCAGGAGGCCATTTGAAGACTTCTTTATACAATTGAAAATTTTCTCTTTCAGAAAACTTACCATTTGAGTGGATCTGATGTTGTAATTTATCTCATCTTCTTCCTGAAAAATGGCTTCAAAATCTCTGCTATTCTTTTCACCTTGACCCTTCTTCTTATGCCTGGAACCTGTTCTTCTCAGACACTTGTGCTATCTGCTGACACCTTTTTCAACCGACTGCTTAATGGGCACTCTATTTACATCAAGGACTATCCTATTGACATCAATGACAACATATTTCCAACGCCTAATATGCCTTCCCAATTAAAGAATGCCCTACTTTCACTAGATATTGTAGGCATCCATTTTTTCATTAACAAATTTTTATACCCCTTTATATTTTTCATTAACTTTGAGCTCCATTTTTTATACCTTCCAATATAAAAACCCTTTACCCCCTATTATATTCTCAATACATTATGTCATTTTTTCTTCAATATGTATCCCCCAATATGAATGCATGTGGTAAGGTATTGCTCCCTAGTGAAGCCCCCGTGGGCATCACCAACTAGGGAAAACATCTAATTTTCAACCTTAACATCCTCTTCAAAGTTCAAGGTAAGGGTGTACTTATCTACCTTCTTAAAAAACATGGCTATAGTGGGGTGTAGGGTTTAAGTGTAGTAATTCATAGCTAGAGGATCTATAGGATGGGAATTAGTAGGGATCTTATTCAGTAGTGTGATGAAACGGATATTAAAATCTTTGAACTTCTCTTTCTTCTCCATTTTAATGGTAATCAACTATTTCAAAAGAGAGGCGGGTGTTTTTTCTTCACCAAATTTTCTAGGAAAAATCCTTTCAAAGGCATCCAACAAGTTATGGAAGCAATAGTCAAGTTGTAATACTAGGTTGAGGCCTTATTCTCAAAGGTTTATGGAAAGCGATGGCACACCACATATTCATGCTCTATATCCATCAGTTGTAAGGCCAAATAAAAGTTTTTAATGTGATCCTCAGGAGATGCAACTTTTTTAGGATCAAATTTTGGAAGCAACCTTTCTATTTTCTTGGGAATATCATACATTAATCCTGCAAAGTTTAAAGCTCCCTATGACATCCATTGTGGTTGAGGTTGGGAGGTAATTATGAATGATATAGCTCCCTAATGAAATTCTTCTTCAAAATATGAGAAGGAATCCACCATTGGTATCAAAGGGTGTGTGAGTGGATGGGGGAGAACCGAAAGGATTTGAAGTGATATTATTTAAAGTACCAAAGATACCTTCATTGGTGCGCTCAAAAAAATCCTCAATGGAATCAACCAAGACATCAACATTGGTGACTAATCTTCTAACTGCGTTCTTTATAAGGAGACGAGAGGCTACATGAATTCTACCAATTTGTTTAGTGTAATTGTGAATAATAGACTTAAGGGCATTCACCTAAATTGTAGAAATGGAATATAAATCTCTTTGGGAATATTTTAGGTTTTTAATACCAAAGGCAATGTCTTCATAGCTTGTCTCTCTTTCTCTCTCATAATGCTTAGCATGAGAGAACAAGAAGTGGGGTGGTTGGGTGGGATTATATTCACCTGAATTGTTTGCTTGGTTAGAAAAGAGACTTCTACCATCCATGCACCTTAGGGACCTCCTTCTAGCACCAATTTATAGTTGGCGAGGGAAATGACCAACCAATAGTCAATGGGTCATCTTTGGTATGAGGTACCAAATAGACCTCACACCATTTGGGATAAGAAACCCATCCAAAATCTAGCTTGGTAACCATTATCAATTTTCAAGATTGGTGTGCCATATGAGGGATCATCACAACATGGGTATATTGGTTTAAATCTAAGATAACTAATGCAGTAAGATGAAAATTACTTACACTACGCTATAAATAGTGAAGATAGAGGAGAATTACGAAGCAATGATCCTGTTAGTGTCAGTCTTTACAGCCTTCTTCTAGTGATCAAACATGCTCTTACACAAGTGATTTTAAGGTGTCAAGGTCAAATTTTATCATTTTAGTGAGTCTTCAAGTAAAATTTGGTCACTAGGCATTAGGTCTGGGGTTTGATTTTAACCTTGTTAAAGTTGTCCAAATGATGTTCCATGTCACCATTCAGCTGAGTCTACCATCATTCAGAGGGTTTTCATCATCATGTCAAGTTCCATTGGGTCATTTCACACCTTGTTCATGTTTCAGTTACGCCTATGGCAAGGTTCATTTCCCTCTCCTAGGGTTTTGAAGCTAATTTATCTTGGATGGTCAAATCATCGGAAAACTTGTATCCTGATGTTCATACACCTTCCCCTATCCCTAAAATACCTTATCAAATACTTCCCATCACTAAAATCCCCCAAATTCCTCATTTTCGCATAAACCCTAGTTTCTTGCTACAACCTGGCAATTTTCTATGGTTGGGCCTGTGTTTTTCCTTTTTGGACCCCCTCCCCTCACTCAATTGCTGAGATTCTACTTTTCCCTACTTCCTAACATCCCTCCACACTTCCCAAAATTTCCTCAAGAATTTAGAAGCTCCCTATCCCCTTCATTTCGCTTCATTTCGACAAATCCCTTGTCCCACACATCGGGATATGTTTCACTCAAATGATGTTTTTGAGAAATAAAAGATGAATTTGGGAAAACTGCAAGAGGTGTTTGTCCAAAACAGACAAAAAAATAAAAACCTCCTTCACTTTTTACACAAGTATTATGGTTCTGAAGAAATGTCAAAAATACAATTGCCTTGGGAGAATTGGTGCACCTCGGGAGCGACCTCGGGAAAATCAAGTTTTCTCCTAGCTCGGTTGGCCAAATGACTTGCTTGATGATCTGATAACTAGAGACAAGTATATTTCCAATGGGCTATCATGAGCTCAATTTGGAGTTGAGGAAGGCATTCAAAAGTTGCCTGTAACAGCACTCTACCTTTAGGCAGCCTCGTTTGGCACAGTTTGACCAGTCTTGAGAGCTTTGATTTTTGACAGAGCCAATGAACTCAAAATTACAAAATTCTAGTTGGGGTGGAAATTAGACACATAGATCTTTCCAATGAGCTATCATGAGCTCAATTTGGGGTTGCGTAAGGCATTCAAAAATTTACCGCAACAGCACTCTGTCTCGAGGCAGCCTCATTTGGCACAGTTCGTCCAGTCTTGGGAGATTTGATTTTTGATAGGGCAAATGAACTCCAAATCAAAAGATTCTAATGGGGTTGGCAAGTAGACAGGACATGATTTCCAACGAGCTATCTTGTGCTCAATTTGGACACTAGGAAGGCCTCCAAAAGTCACCTAAAAAAGAGCGCGACGCACAGGAGGAGGAGCGCAACGGTTTTATAAATATTTTCACTCCATATGGTCAGTTATACAAGTGGCAAAGGAAGGCAAAGGGTCACCCAAGCCATTTTTCATGTTTGTGACACTACATCTGTAGCTGATGTTTGGCTCTCCACCTTCATTTGGTGACCCTTGGTCATTCTATCTCTTCATAGCACATTCTATATATTGTATGCAAACCATTTGCAAAGCAAGTTGGTTGGTTGGCTTGTAACTTCTGGGAGACTATGGGAAAGAAACTTTGTTTCTGCATATATTTTTACAGAGAATTAATGAAAGGTAGCGGCTCTATTTCATGAGATTCCTGTGGTTGTGAGTGTAGCAAGTGTTTCTCTTATGTTTCATATGTATCTCGTTATGTTTCATAGTTCATTTCGCATTCATTTCTGGTAAAAAATTTCAAGTGAGATCAGGTAGAATTCAATTCTATTGCTCTACCTGTGGGAAAATTTCATGTGCAGTGTTTCATTCTTCTGTTGAAAAGGATTCGTGTTGTCCATGCCCTTTTCACCTTCTTAATCAATCTCTCCATTTCTTTTTTATGTTCCATAGTTTCATTTCATATTCATTTATGATGAGATTTTTCGAGTGAGATCAGGTAGAATTCAATTTTATTGCTCTACCTGTGGGAAAATTTCATGTACAATATTCCTTCTTCTGTTGAAAAGGATTCATGTCACCCATTCCCTTTTCACCTTCTTAATCAATCTTTCCATTCCTCCATATTTTAAAACTAAATTGCTATGCTTTCAGCCTACCTTGCCTCATGAAATAATATGTGCCTTCATGTTAAGTTCTCTATTCATTGAAGTCCAGTGGTCCCATAACATCCCAGAAACACAGTCATTTACAAAATCACTCATTATTTTCATTTCCACTTACTAGCCTAAGATAAATATTTCGTTTGAAAGTCATCTCAGTCCTTTTCGTTCATCCATTCACTGAGTGTGACCTGGAGAGAGCCCTCTCCTGTTCTGGTAGGGCTAGCTACCAGACTGAGCGTGGTTTATGGTTACCCTGAATTTTTCCTTCCTTCAGCCTGAGGCGGATTTAGGTGCTAACATAGTGGCAACCATACTGGGGAAGAAAATGGTTGCTTGTATATTGTCTTTCCCCAAGACATATCTCAAGCTCAGATCTGATGTTGATGGTGAACAATGATCAGACATAAGAAGATGGCTGAAATCATTCACTTGGTGACTCCTTTCGCTGAAGAATCCAGCAATCAGGTGCTTCATGATGACTCCACTGCTTGGAGATCAGTAGCTTTTAGATTTCTTAAAATAGAGCGGATTGCAAGAAGATACGCTCCCATGAGCCGAGATCACATCCTAGGCTTCCCAAATAAAATTTTGAAGGTAGATTGGTCAAAGAATCTGCCTATGTTTAAAGATGATGGTATGAAGGACGCTGCTTTACATCTAGTTCGATTTCACATGCATATTTGCAAGTTGAAGGTTGATTTTCCTGAAGATTGCTTAATGAAGATATTCATGGCCACTCTACAAGGTGAAGCTCAATCTTGCTATGAAAATTTGCCCGCTACTTGTATTTACTGTCTAAAGGATTTTCATGACCTGTTCATCAAAAGATATAAAGACATCCATCATTGAATCTAGTTCATGATTGTTGCAAGCATGCTTATGGTTTTATTGAGAGCCTTGAAAAATATTATGAGGATGATAATATTATGGATGTTGAGATCATGGAAGCCCTGTATGAAATTCCCTTTCAGCAGCGTAAAGACGATCATGAAAATTTGCAGCATGATCAAGATTGTAGAACAGTGGAAGATGAAAGAATTTTGCATCTTGACAGTCAACATGAATTACATGAAATGGATCAGCAGTATGAGGAAAATTTATATACTCCTTCGCTTGAAAATATTGAAGACAATCACTATTTGAGCAGAAGGAAACAAAAGGTCTTATCTCCTTTGTCTGAAGACGAGATAGATCAACTCTTGCACGGTCATGTTCCAGCTCAAGCTAAAACAGATTTGCAGTGCACACATGGTCAAGAAAGTGTTGGTGAAACTTCTTCCTCTTTTGAAAAGAATGACAGTCCGGTGAACATCCTTATAGATCAACAAGTTGAAGATGTCCATATGACTGAAAGTGATGAAAGAAAAAGGGTCGGTTCAGATTTGTCCATAGAAGAAGACAAAGTTTTGGGTCCAAATGTTCTCATGTCATCAAAACAAAGCCTTCATGAAGAGGTAATCCAATCATCTCATGGACAGCAAGATTAGAACTTTGTTCAAGTAAGTGAAAAGCTTTCTTTGGATGAATGTATGGTAGATGATAAAAATGTTAGTGTTGGGTTTCAAGAATCATCCGAAGTTGCTTTTCTCATGATTGGTGAATGTGATGAATGTAATGAGAATATGGTTGTCATATCATGTCAAGATGATCAAAAATATATTCAGATTGTAGAAGACCAGAGCAATCAAACTTGCCATTCAGATTCTTCTTCATATGTCTCATGTCTTGAAATGTTTTTTGAAGAGGAAATCAACTCATCTACTTGTTCAGAATTGTTTGAAGACCAGGAACATACTTTTTCTGAAGTACATTATGAAGGAAGATCAGAATCAAAAGAAAAAGACATCTTGTTTCTTCAGCAGAAGGTAAATCTTCATGTTTTTTATGATCCAATGGAAAATCTGTTACAGTCAGCAGTGAAGGTCATTATTGCAGTATTCAGTGATGAAGGAGATCATGTCCAATTATGTTTTTGGATGCCCAGTTACCAGCATCAATTGTTGACCAGAAGATCTGATCGGAAGAATCAGTCAAGAAGCCATCTTCTTGATTGGTTACATTGGCAGTTTCATATAGTTTGATGATATATAGTCTTGTAAAAAATAAAGGTGGTCATGTACTACCACCAAGCTTTAAGTTTTAAGTTCAGTCAAGTTTCTTTAGTCATGTCAGTTTGCATTGAGTCAGTTTGAGTCACGTTTTATGTCAATAAATTGAGTCATGTTGGTTTGTCGGAATAATGGACTCCATAGCCCAATGGACAAAAGGCACTGTCTAGCTCTTCCAAAGATCTGTTGTTCTTGGCACCTCCAAGGAACTACCATCGCCTATTGGAGTCAATGTTAGTGTCAGTCTTTGCAGCCTTCTTCCAGTGATCAAACATGCTCTTACACAAGTGATTTTAAGGTGTCAAGGTCAAATTTTATCATTTCAGTGAGTCTTCAAGTAAAATTTGGTCACTAGGCATTAGGTATGGGGTTTGATTTTACCCTTTTTAAAGTTGTCCAAATGATGTTCCATGTCACCATTCAGCTAAGTCTACCATCATTCAGAGGGTTGTCATCATCATGTCAAGTTCCATTGGGTCATTTCACACCTTGTTCATGTTTCAGTTGCGCCTATGGCAAGGTTCATTTCCCTCTCCTAGGGTTTTGAAGCTAATTTCTCTTGAATGGTCAAATCATCAGAAAACTTGTATCCTGATGTTCATACACATTCCTCTATCCCTAAAATACCTTATCAAACACTTCCCATCACTAAAATCCCCCAAATTCCTCATTTTCGCATAAACCTTAGTTTCTTGCTACAACCTGGCAATTTTCTATGGTTGGGCCTGTGTTTTGCCTTTTTGGACCCCTTCCCCTCACTCAATTTCTAAGATTCCACTTTTCCCCACTTCCTAACATCCCTCCACACTTCCAAAAATTTCCTCAAGAATTTAGAAGCTCCCTATCCCCTTCATTTCACTTCATTTCGACAAATCCCTTGTCCCACACATCGGGATATGTTTCACTCAAATGATGTTTCTGAGAAATCAAAGATGAATTTGGGAAAACTGAGAGATTTTTTTGTCCGCAACTGACCAAGAAAGAAAAACCTCCTTCACTTTTTACACAGGTGTTATGGTTCTGAAGAAATGTCAAAAATACAATTGCCTTGGGAGAATTGATGCACCTCGGGATTGACCTCGGGAAAATCAAGTTTTATCCTAGCTCAGTTAGCCAAATGACTTGCTTGATGATCCAAATGATAACTAGAGACAGGTATATTTCTAATGGGCTATCATGAGCTCAATTTGGAGTTTATGAAGGCATTCAAAAGTTGACTGTAACAGCACTCTGCCTTTAGGCAGCCTCATTTGGCACAGTTCGACCAGTCTTGAGAGATTTGATTTTTGACAGAGAAAATGAACTCCAAATTGTAAAATTCTAGTTGGGTTGGAAATTAGACACATAGATATTTCCAATGAGCTATCATGACCTTAATTTGGGGTTGAGTAAGGCATTGAAAAGTTGACCACAACAGCACTCTGCCTCGAGGCAGCCTCATTTGGCACAGTTCGACCAGTCTTGGGAGATTTGATTTTTGACAGGGAAAATGAACTCCCAACCAAAAAATTCTGGTGGGGTTGGAAAGTAGACAGGACAGGATTTCCAACGAGCTATCTTGTGCTCAATGTGGACACTGGGAAGGCCTCCAAAAGTCACCTGAAAAAGAGCGCGACGCACAGGAGGAGGAGCGCAACGGTTTTATAAATATTTTCACTCCATATGGTTAGTTATACAAGTGGAAAAGGAAGGCAAAGGGTCACCCAAGCCATTTTTCATGTTTGTGACACTACACCTATAGCTGATGTTTGGCTCTCCACCTTCATTTGGTGACCTTGGTCGTTCTATCTCTTCATAGCACATTCTATATATTGTATGCAAACCATTTGCAAAGCAAGTTGGTTGGTTGGCTTGTAACTTCTGGGAGACTGTGGGAAAGAAACTTTGTTTCTGCATTGTATATTTTTACAGAGAATTAATGAAAGGTAGTGGCTAAGTTTCATGATATTCCTGTGGTTGTGAGTGTAGCAATTGTTTCTCTTATGTTTCATATGCATCTCGTTATGTTTCATAGTTCATTTCGCATTCATTTCTGGTGAAATTTTCGAGTGAGATCAGGTAGAATTCAATTCTATTGCTCTACCTGTGGGAACATTTCATGTGCAGTGTTTCATTCTTCTGTTGAAAATGATTCATGCTGTCCATGCCCTTTTCACCTTCTTAATCAATCTCTCGATTTATTTGTTATGTTCCATAGTTTCATTTCGTATTCATTTCTGATTAGATTTTTCGAGTGAGATCAAGTAGAATTCAATTTTATTGCTCTACCTGTGGGAAAATTTCATATACAGTGTTCCTTATTCTGTTGAAAAGGATTCATGTCGCCCATGCCCTTTTCACCTTCTTAATCAATCTTTCCATTCTGCCATATTTTAAAACTAAATTGCTATGCTTTCAGCGTACCTTGCCTCACAAAATAATCTGTGCATTCATGTTAAGTTCTCTGTTCATTGAAGTCCAGTGGTCCCATAACATCCCAGAAACACAGTCATTCACAAAATCACTCATTATTTTCATTTCCACTTACTAGCCTAAGATAAATAGTTCGTTTGAAAGTCATCTCGGTCCTTTTCGTTCATCCATTCACTGAGTGTGACCTAGAGAAAGCCCTCTCCTGTTCTGGTAGGGCTAGCTACCAGACTAAGCGTGGTTTGTGGTTACCTTGAATTTTGCCTTCCTTCAGCCTGAGGGGGATTTAGGTGCTAACAGATCCAATAAACATACAATCGCATAGGCAAGGAAACAATTAATTTTAATCCAAGACAAAAACAATTGTTCAACTTCCTAGAACAAATGAAGAATACTCAACATTCAGATCTAACAAGCACTCATACATGAAAGCATAGAAACTAATAAACAAGTATATGCGAGAAACCATCTATGGAATGGTCCATAATCTAGTAGTATACATCCCACAAAACACACACATACATGAACAAGTAATGAATAGTAAAAAACATGGACAAGATGCATGCATTATATGGTTCCAACAATGGCCTCTCTAGGATTCTCTATATTATTGGCCAAAAATACATAGTAACCTATTTCCAATCTCTGGTCTCCAGTGATTTCAAAAGGGATCAAAAAGTCTTAAAATGGGAACTCTTAAGGGCATTCAAAAGTACCTATTACATCAATATTTATATGATTTACAATTTGAATCAATAACTTTCTCTTTTATGATTGCTTAAGTTCTCAAGGAAAGTTATGACTCATTGATTTCCCATAGTTTAAAATATAATAAAAGGAGATATTCAAATTTATCATAATTATCTTAACAATTGTCCCCCTTTGATTGCACTCTTAATGGGATTTTCTCAATGTTCTGAATCTACAACATGTTCTTCATAGTATGATGTAAAAATCATGACTATATTGAATAATAGTCTCTTGATGATGACATGTCATTCTGATGTGGCCTGGGGGGTGACTAAGACTCCTTTTGTGGTAATACCAAGTATGAATTTCAACAATGTTTGTTGCTTAGAGAGGAATACAAAATGTTGCTTCAATTATCCTTAGTGGGCCTGTCACTAAAGGCATTAAAAGATCATTATCTCATGCATAGAAACTACTTTGAAGCTTTGGTTCTTATTTCTTATTCTAACCTTTCTTTTGGTCTCTGAATCTGTGTAGTTTGTTCAACATAAAAGACGTAGGAGTCTTAGCTAGCTAAATATTTATTTTTGGATTTATATCTATTAATGGACTTATATATTGCTAAGGCTAATTCATCTAAGGCAATTCATCTTTTGAAATAACTGGCTTGTTCCTAACTATATGTTGTCTAGGACTCTTGATTAGTCAAGTTATTAGGTTCCACTCCCCTTGGGAAGTTAACCACTGTATTTCAGCTTGTTTGCCTCTTAGATACATATGTAACTTTCTTGATCTTATCAGTTAGCTAGTTCTCCAAGACCTTGTGGTACTCTACTATGTCCTAAGAGAGCACTGACACATTATTCTTTGGTGAAAACAAGGATGATTCCAGGGCTAATAATGCTTAGTAAAATATATCAATTTCCTCTAGTTAGTTTACTAATGAAGGTATTGAAAACAACTCCTTTTGTTTTTACCATATCTTCCAATTATTTACTCGTTTGGACTGACCACTGCTTGGGCCTCATTTGGAAATCCATTCATTATAGATTCATATTGTTATGTTGTGCCACTATCCCAACTAATTTACAACATGAAATACTCCTCCTATCTAAGTGCTTTGCTCCTTGGATAGTCTCCCAAGTGGTAGCATTCAAGTTTAAATCTCCTGTACAATGACTAAAACAACATGTGCATGTTAAGTAGACTATTCTACCATGCAATATGCAAAGAACTGAGGGGCATGGTTTCATAGTTGGATATGTCTATTCAATAGTAGTAGGTTTCAGTGGTGAGGAGTGTTGGCCCTCAGTTTTGGTCTATTTTTGCTTAAGGAAACTTACTTAACCCTTATATTTTCCATCCATTTTCCATCACATCCATCTCATTTTAATGTATTTTATGCATATTTAGGTATTTAATTTTAATTTTGCAATTTCTAGAAGTTTTTATGAAAATTGGGTTTCAAGTGCAATTTTGGACAGAATCAGAAATTCCCGTGATAGCTATGTGGATGACATATTTGCAGGACACTTGGGCTCGAGTTGGATGCATGAATGGAAATCTTGGGAACTAGGACTAAACTAATTCCACTTGGTTCGGTCAAAACAAGCTTTATTAGGCCTGGTCAAGGCTAGTCAAACATGACTAGTCACCCAAAAAATCCCTATGAAATAGGGCAATTTTATGATTTCATGGGATTGTCCATATTTTTAGTGATGGATTGAATGGATTCGACTTGGATAGATGGATATGAATAGATATAGTTTTTAGAGAGAATTTAGATCATTTTGTTTTATGATCTTCTATTTAAGCCAAAACTTTGAAGGCTTATGATATGCAATTTTTATATAACTTTATGTTGAGACATTTGAATATTGGAGATTAATTAGAAGAACCTGTTCTAATTTCATTTTGTTGTTCATTAGTGTGGATGAGTTCTTGAAGTTTCAGCATTTGATAGCAGCCTCAAGTGTGCAAGGCAAGGGTGGAGGGCCCCCACTCCAAACTAAGTACACTTCATAGTTAAACTAGCTTAATTTTCATGAACTAGTTGCTTTAGATTTGTTTAGTTGTTTTATTTCAGATTTTCTTATTTGAATTAATGTGTGATGATTGTTGAATGGATATTGGTTTAATTCTAATCCACATATGAAGGGACACACAGGAATTTAAGTTAAATTCCCCTTCTATTTGATCTTGAACTAAAACTGAATTTCATTCTCCTTTTCTTATTTGAAATTATTTATGCATTTCTAGTTTGAAGCAATGGTGATTATGATAGAGTATAATTGTGAAGAAGGACAAACTGGTCCTCCTTAGTTAGGAGCCTCTTCTTTTACATCTTCTGCATCATAATTGTTAGTTAGTTCTTTTAGATTTCTCTTCATGAAAGTAGTATTGCAGGGAATGACAACCTAGTTCTCCTAAGTTAGGAGCCTCATCCCTCACATATTACATAAGTGAATTAAAAATTGTTAAATAAGGTTTATATTTGTAATATGTATTTCCTTAACTCTTAAAATCTTATCTTCTAAGCTTGGCTACATCTAATATCCATATAATGTGGACTTGCCTCCAATTTTTACAAACCCGGATTGATAATTAAATACTTCTGTTAATTTGTGTTAATAAGTTAGCTCAACTTTTTGGCATCGTTGCTGAGGAGGCAATTATCAACATAGTCAAATAGAAGATAAACAAAAGCACTAAAATTTTGATTTTAAAAAAACAATAGTTAAGATACATTTCTCTTAGTTATGTTTCTTTATGCCTAGAAATAGAGATCCTAAAAGTAGATTCCCAAAACAAAATCCCCAACAAAAAAATAAAATTAAAAACAACTACAAAATCCATTTGTAAGACAAGATCTAAAAAAATGATGTTAAAGAAATCATTTAGAGAAGGAGGGTATGCCACCACAAAACTATTGTCAAGTCCTTGTCCTCAATTTATAATGCTCACTAGGGATGAATCTTTATGTCAAGGGATAGAAGAGCAACAAAACATCCCTGAAGATGATCCACAAGAAGAGAATCTAGAACTTTATTCTAGGTATCTTTGTGAGGAGGTGAATGAGTCATGGAACACATGCAATGAAGATCAAACATTAGAGCCAAAAATTGTAGAATTTCTAGCATGCATATCACAAGATCCCTTGTGCATACAAGATTTTGAACAAGTACGACAAGAAGAGTTTTGTGCTCTAACGATTAATGAGAGCCAAGCAAACGAAGATCATCTTAAAACTTGGTTTCAACTAGTCACTAAGTCACAACACTACTCCATTTTTCAAAATTCTTTCTCATCAAATCTTTATGATCAAATAGATTTTCATGTCCAAATATTTATTAAAGTATATTTTCCAAATTTGAATATGACTTTACTTATGATCTTGTTACGAAAATGGATGCATTGGATATTCTCTTATACTTGAGAGAATGAATTATTTTTCTAAAATAGAATAGGATAAAATATAATAAATAAACAAATAGAATGAATTCACAATAAGACTTCCATAATAATTTTGTTTCAAATTGTCATGAATATTTCTTCAAATCATTTTTCAATATTCATTTGAAAGGACTACATGGAAAAATGCAGTAAGAACAATCCTATTTTGGATAACCATATAGGATCATTTTTAAATCATGTTTCTTTTTACATATCTCTTGAAATCTAGTTTTTGAATCCATTTTGAAATTTTCAATTTATATCACAAATAAAAATGTGATCAAAATCAAAACTAGGTCTCAAGTGAAATGTTGAGGACAGAGTTAGTATAGCCTATATTTGAGGTGTCTAATGGAAACATTTTTATCTGAATTTAATAGGGAAGATATCCCTTAGAATCTAGTTTCCAAATCAATTTGAATCACTTCAATCAGGTATCATATGAAAAAATTATTCTTAAAATACTAACTGCTTCTCGAAAAATATGCATGGTGACAATTCTAGGACTTGACTGTTCATTAGCATATTTAACATACCAAATAATATTCTTTTCAAAACCTGTTTATATGGGAGATATATATTCAAGTCTAGTTTAAGGCACAATTTGAATCATCCCATTTGGAGGTGAAATGAAAAAGTTATGCCACATTTAGTGACTGCATCTCTTCAAAACAACATAGTAAAACTCTGCCTCCTAGGTCTGTTCATCACCAATGTTGTGATATCAAGCCTAAGAATTTTTAAAACTCGTTTCTTTTGGAAAGATAAAAATGAATATAATTTAAGCTCCAAGTGGAATAACATTGATATGATCTTTATCGAAGAAGTTACACTTAAAATAGTGATTGTTGGTCTAGTTAAAAAATAACAAGCAGCTCTATCAAACATGGCACTCCTAATAATTTTTACCATATCAGTTTAAACCATTTTCAAAACCTGTTTATATTGGAAGTAGCCACATGAATTCACTATAGCTTGGATTTGGAATCACTCTAATTAGATATAAAACAAATATTTTGTGAACAAAATATCGTTGGCAGGTTTAGGCTGGCCACCATTCCTCTGTTAGGTTGTGTTATATTCTTTCCACGTAGTTAACAGGGGTTTGAAGGGCACCCGCAACCCCACTTTATGGGGTCGAGGGCAGCGCCCCAGAAAATTTTGGTTTTGGACCCTATGTTAGGTTGGGCGAACCCACCTATGGTTTTGTGCATGATTTTCGCACATGTTGTTTTTTTGGATGTGATGGTTTTCGGTCCATGGTATTGGGCGCGATGGTTTTCGATCTATGTTATTGGATGCTTCGGCATGTATAAATATGTATTGTAGCATTGAAAGGAAAATAATGAAAAATCAAGCTGGTAGCCCCGGTTATGGGATCCAGGGGAAAATCTCTATGTATATGTGTTTTATGTGTTATGATCTCGCATTGTTTATTTTCTGTGTTTTAGAATTCGTATGCAGGTAATTTCTGTATAGGGTTAAAACCTACATTTGGTATCAGAGTTGTTTTGGCTTCAAGGGGACAACTTTGTTGCTGAGAGGTTTCGCTCGGGCCTGTGGTAGACCCTGTTCAGTGGGAGATCTGCGAGATCGATTCTTATGGTGAAAGAAGATGGCGAGCAATGGAAATATAGAGATCAAGAAATTTAATGGTTAGAGTTTTGAGTTGTGGAAACTCAAGATGGAGGATCTATTGTTGGATAAAGATCAGTGGATTGTGGTAGATCCTGGCACTAAACCAACATGAGTGTCCAATGAAGAATGGAAGAAGTTGGATCGGAAGGCAAAGAGCACAATACGATTGTGTGTCTTAGATTCATTATTGCTGAATGTATTAGGGGAAGCTACAGTGAAGGCTTTGTGGGACAAGTTAGGGACTTTGTACCAATCTAAGTCTCTAGTGAATAAACTGTTCCTGCAAAAAAAGTTGTATAACCTGAGGATTAAAGATGGAGACTTAGTGAGAGAGCATTTGAATGCATTTAATACTGTGGTAAGTCAGTTAGCATCTGTTGATATTAAAATTTCAGATGAAGATAAGTGCATCAGTTTGTTGTGTTCTCTACCAGATTCGTGGGATAGTCTGGTTATTGCAATAGGTAGCAATGCAACTGCTTTGCAGTTTGATGAAATAGTCTCAGCCTTGCTGACGGAGGAGATGAGGTGGAAAAATATGGACAACCAGAATGGTGATGCCTTGTTTGTACGAGGATGGTCCCAGAACAGAAACAAAAATAAGTCATCGAGTGGAGATCTAAATCTAGAGGGAGATCTAAATCTCCAGGAAAACCTACAAAGGTGGTGTGCTGGAAATGCGGAAAGGAAGGGCACTTCAGAAGGGAGTGTAAATCTAAAGCTCCTAATAAAGGGAAGGGATATGATCATGCTCCTTCTGCAGAGGCGAAAACCACCTCAGATGAAGGTGGGGATGTGTACTTGGCTTCTTCAAGTACACATGTAGATCATGAGGCAAGGTTGATTGACTCAGGTGCATCCTTTCACTTCACTCCCCATAGAGAGTGGTTCTGCGAGTATGAGAAATACGATGGTGGTGATGTCTTCTTAGGAGATGATAGGAAGGCTAGAATCATTGGTCGCGGAAAATAAAAGTTGAAGTTGCAAGGTGGAAGGGTTAGAACCCTTTCGGGTGTTCTGCATATTCCTGCGTTGGCGAGAAATTTGATTTCTGTAAGCAAGTTGGATGATGCAGGTGTAAAGACAGTGTTCGAGAAGGATACCTGCAAGATGGTTCGAGGAGCACTGGTATTGATGTGGGGAGTACAAGCTGCAAGGTAGCACTGTTGTTGACGGGTGCAATAGTTCTATGGTTCCTGAAAAAGGAGCAGAAAATCTAGTGGTCTCTGGAGAGAAGACCATGTTGTGGCATCAAAGGCTTGGACATATTGGTTGGATAGAAAGGCCTTCGAATACTTCATGGTAAAGGTATGGTAGAAGGTATGAGTAATAGCTCTCTGGATTTTGATTTCTGTGAAAAATTGTGTATATGGGAAGCATAATCGGGTGAGTTTCCCCTCTGTTGGTAAGAGGATGAAACAAATATTAGAGCTTGTGCACAGTGATGTGTTTGGACCTGTGAAAGTTCCATCACTGGGTAAGTCTGTGTACTATGTATCATTTATAGATGACTTCTCAAGGAATACAGGGATATATTTCCTTAAGAAGAAATCTGAAGTCTTTGACAGGTTTAAAGAATTTAAGGCTCTGGTGGAAAATCAGACAGAGAAGAAGATAAAGGTACTGAGGACATATAATGGTGGAGAATTCTACAGCAAGGAATTTGAAGAATTTGTAAGAAGTGTGGTATAGCACGACAGAAGACTACTCCATATACACCTCAGCAAAATGGAGTCGCAGAAAGAATGAACAAGACGTTGATGGAAAGGCAAGAAGCATGCTCAGTGGTGCCGGGTTAGGACAGGAATTCTGGGCAGAGACGGTGGATACTGCATGTTACTTGGTCAACAGGTCACCTTCATCAACGTTGGAGGATAAGACTCCACAAGAAGTATGGACTGGTAAGAAACCCTCTCTTTCACATCTGAGGGTATTTGGATGTGATGCATATGTACATGTCCCAAAGGAGAAATGAACCAAGTTGGATAGTAAATCTGAAAAGTGCATCTTTATTGGGTATAAGGATGGTTTAAAGGGTTATAAGCTTTGGAACCCAGTTACACGGAAGGTTGTGTACAACCGAGATGTGGTGTTCAAAGGGGTGAAAGATGTTATTAAAGATGAAGTCCAACGAAAGGAACCTGAGAAGATAGTTTGAGCTAAAGGAGGAAGAATCAGACTATACAGCAGAGGAGGAATCAGACGATGAAGAGCCAAAAACTCCAGTTGTGAGAAGATCAGTTCGAGAAATAAGGCAACCTGAAAGGTATAGTCCATCTGCTTTCTGTTCAAATTTTACTTTATCTATTACTGACGATGATCCCAGAACTGTGAAGGAAGCAGTAGATTCAGAGGATGGAAAACTCTGGAAAGAGG
>APFE031587024.1:109489-176998 GCA_000404065.3 Pinus taeda | reverse complement strand
GGGATTTGGAAGAGGAAATATACATGAAGCAACCTGAAGACTTTGCGGTGAAGGGTAAGAAAGAACTAGTATGCAAGTTAAAGAAGTCTCTGTATGGGTTAAAACAGTCACCAAGGATGTGGTATCAGAAATTGATACATTTATACGGGGACTTGGCTTCACCAGAAGCAAAGCAGATCATTGTGTGTATTTTAAATTAATTGGTGACCGTGTGTTATTTATCTGGTCTTGTATGTGGATGACATGTTGCTAGTTGGAAATGACAAAGAAATTATCCAAGATTTGAAGACCCAATTGTCCTCCAAATTCGACATGAAAGATCTTTGTGCTGCAAACCATATTTTGGGCATGGAAATTAAAAGAGATTGTACAAAGAGGAAGATCTGGTTAAACCAAAGGAAGTATGTCGAGACAATATTGCGGAGATTTAATATGCAGGATAGTAAACCAATGAAGGTTCCTATTCCTATAGGTGTGAGGTTACCTACTGAACAATGTCCCAAAACACAAGAAGAGGAAGAGGACATGTCCCGTGTTCCATATGCAAGTGCAGCCGATAGCCTGATGTATGCAATGGTCTGTACTAGACCAGACATTGCACATGTAGTGGGAGTATTGAGCAAGTTTATGTCAAAACCAGGGAAGGAGCACTGGACAACAGTGAAGCGGGTTTTCAGGTATTTAAGTGGCACTAGTGATTATGGCTTGTGCTACCAAGGAAGACCAGGATTGGATAGAGTGTTGGATATTCATGGCTTTATTGATACAAACTGGGCTGGGGATCTGGATCAAAGAAGATCTACGAGTGGGTATGTGTTTAACCTATTTGGAGGTGCAGTCAGTTGGATGAGTAAGAAACAATGTATAGTGGCACTATCAACTACAGAGGTAGAATACATGGCAACCACTCATGCAAGCAAGGAAGTAGTTTGGTTGCAGAGATTGTGTTCAAGTATGGGGTTAGTACAGGGAGCTATAAGGATAGGCTGTGGCAGCCAAAGTGCAATTTTCTTGGCAAAGAACCGTGCTTATCATTCAAAGATAAAGCACATTGATGTTCAGTATCACTTTGTGAGGGATATGATAGAAGACAAAAAGGTGTTGCTGGTAAAGGTGGACACTTTGAAGAATACTGAAGATGCATTGACAAAATCTGTGAGCTCTAAGAAGTTCTCTTGGTGTAGAGAGACAATGGGCGTTTTAGGGCTTGAAAAATGACTAAGATCTCTTGTGGCCCCTTATGGAAAGAAACAACAAGTGGGAGAATGTTGGGTTGTGTTATATTCTTTCCACGTAGTTAATAGGGGATTTGAAGGGCACCCGTAACCCCACTTTATGGGGTCTGAGGTAGTGCCCCAAAAAATTTTGGTTTTGGACCCTATGTTAGGTTGGGTGGACCCACCTATGGTTTTGTGCATGACTTTCGCACATGTGTTTTTTTTGATGCGATGGTTTTCAGTCCATGGTATTGGATGCTTCAGCATGTATAAATATGTATTGTAACATTGAAAGGAAAATAATGAAAAATCAAGCTGGCAGTCCCAGTTTTGGGATCGAGGGAAAATCTTTGTGTATATGTGTTTTATGTGATATGATCTCACATTGTTTATTTTTTGTGTTTTAAAATTCGTATGCAAGTATCCTCGAGGGGTAAACAAATGCATTTTCTTTGTATATCATCTTTGGACTTTTTTTCCATGCAATGCTTGTAATGATTTACATATTTATTGGAATAAGAGAGACTGTACACCTCTCTTCCTCCATCATCTAATATTGTATTGTAGGCAAGTGTTATGTTTTTGCAGGTCATAGGAAGAATGAAGGAGTGAACTCCATGGAAGAAGTACATTTCAAAGTCAATCTTAAATTCATATTTAAGAATATGAATACAAATGTTCAAGTCAAAGCAAAGTGAAAATTCACCTGATTTTGATTTCATCCAATGAAACTCGAACTCTTGAAGCTTGTCTTTAGTTATTGACCAACAATGCCAACAAACCCTACAACATGAATGAGATCGAGGCAAAAAGACATGAAGATAATCATCAGAAGAAGCAGTCAAGTTCTGTACCATGTCATTTCACATCAATCTCCAAAGAAGCCTTTCATAAGCCAAATTGTTCATGATTTCATCCATCATCCACATTGTATGTTAAGATCCGCAATCATGCACATTGAAGTCCAGACTTATTATCTATCCATTTACTACTAAATCATGACTTCAATATAACCTATTTTCATAAGTTTTTCATACTTCCCTACTCCATTACACCCCACCTCCATCCAGAAAAGAAAAGAAAAGAAAAGAATATAAAAAAATAAAAAAATAATAAAGGAGTTTGGTTGTGAAAATCCACAAAAGTGGCACAATACAAACTCGAATTCATATAGGAAAACCAACCAACTTGGCCAATATGAATTCTCTATTATGTTTTACCATTTCTTCAATTTGATTTTGCAGGAATCATCCTCCAAAATAAACAAGACTTGAGGACAAGTCTTCACATCAGCAAGGGGGAAGGTTGCAAAAGAAACTTAATTGTGTAGTTGAATTGACGATGGGACCTAAAATGTTAGGAAAAAACATGTATATATTGCATAAAAATGTACATGACAAAAGGGACCTGAGTTATTATGAATCAATTGCAAAGGGACCTGAACGACATCGAGAATCAATGGACCAAAATCAATGAAGGATGCTAGAACAGAAAGCAGAAATAAATTGTATGTTTCAATCTATCTAAGACATTTGATCAGAAGATATCATCCAATATTGTCAAGGAGCAGAGGACATCATCCAATATTGTCAGGGAGTACAAGTATTGTGAGTACAAAATTTTTCTCTTGCAAATTCGAAATTTTTAGAAATTTTTAGAGCTTGTTAAAATTAAATTAGCACCTAAATGCATATTTTATATTCATTACATTACCCTCACCCTATACCCATTATCCTAGACTTAATCCTATGTACATCCTACATTTATATTCTACGTTCCATTCATATATTTCATATTCTCTTCTAACTTTAAATATTCATAACCCTTATATTCTACATTCCCTTCATACTCACTTCATAACTTTAATAACCCTAAGTATTTTTCCATAAAGCAAAAGGGATCAAAGTGAGGATTTAATAAGTAGAAACCTGCACCACAAATAAAACATTAGTATTATGGGAAATAATTTTAAACATGACCTAAATGGTCATTTTAAAATTAAGATATATAAGAGATATGCGCATTATGAAATATATTGCAAAACACATAAATCAAAATGATTTATGTATTAACCTTATCATAGCGCATAAAAAGAAATGCTATTGGCAATATATGGATGGTGTACAGTTATAATGACAAATGGAATATGATATGATGGCAAACCTTATGGAAATACAATGTGATGGTGCAAGGTTATCATACCAAGCTTTATGATAATACGATGGAGTATGGTCATCATAGCAGCTCAGTGGTAATGCATTGCAAACCCAACGAAAAACATAATGAATGACCGGAATTCATGCAAGCAACTTGGCAACAAATAATATATACAACAGTCAAAGGTATGGTGAGTTGGTATGCAGGAGGACAGCCACGACTAGATTGAAGGACGACTTCAAATGAATCAAGCATAACCTGAGTAAAATCATAATAATTTTTTTTTTGCAAACATAGAAATAATAAACCATATAGTGTCGACAGAACGGTGCAAATAATTACAAACGGTTCCATTCTATCGAAAATAATTTCGATTTAGTATGCATGGTTTTTACACGGCATTCCAGTTAGAAGACAGCGAACAAAATAACAAAACGGTCAAAACATTTTTTTTAAATAACAGAGACAAGCCCTGTGCGCTAACAGTGAAGATCTCTGCCATTAATAGAAATCACAGACCTCAGGACTGTCAATTTTCTTTGCCATCATAGCCGTTGAGAGGCTCAGGAAGGGGTAGTTGCCATTGGCCAGCAGTTGAGGGAAGTAAAACATTTTGACAGAGGAAGTGAAGGTAGAAATAGAGCGCTGAGGAATTGGAGAGATAAGAAGGGTAAGTCGACAGAGGAAGTGGAGTCAGTTAAAAATATCTCGTGAGAAGCAAAGGTAAGACCAAAAGCTTGATTCTCTTTAATAAATGCAACAAAGGTTCATGAGGAAATCTCAGGATTTTTCTAAAGATCGTTGGGATTTGAAAGCACACAACTTTTGTTTGTCATTTGTTTGTGCCACCAGTCAACCCAACGGTTTTCTAAAACAACGCTTAACAGTGGGAAAATATATGAAATGCAGCTAAGTGGGCCACAAATCAAGGGATTACGACACTTCAACAACAGTCAAGTATACTCCATGAAATTGCCAAGCTTGCAGTGTTTATAAGTGAGTTTAAATGCACAGGTAGTGGGTTTAATTGCACAAGCAATAAATTGTGACATGGCTTCAAGATTATAAACGTTTTGTTAACTGTAGGAAGGAGGAAAATGAAACAAAACTTGGCTGAGAGAGACAAATCTTCCATGAAATACTAAAACAGAGTCTCTTAATAAATTTTGATTGCATGAAATGAGGAATTTTGTGTAGTTTTGAAACGTATAGCCTTTGTAAAACGTATAACCAACCAAGGTTACAACTACACTTTTTCATTTTTATTTATGATCAGGCAGTATGATAAAAGACCAAGATTAAGTTTGATTTCATAATGGAAATGATCAACGAAAATAGAGTACAGGGTTTATAATGTGTGAAATAATTCATTGACTACCAGCAGTGAAGTGTTTCATGTCGATTTACACACAGTGGCCTCAATTCAACAATCAGTGAATGAAGAAGCGACTCTAATTTGATGTCATAAGAATATGTTATGAAAAACAAAAATCGAAGGGAGGAATTGTAATATGATTTTGTTTTTTTATATATATTTCTTTTCCAAAAACAGAGTTCAATTTCTTTCTTACAGAGATGTGTATAAAGATGGATATTTGGTTTGCATGAACAGAGTAGAGTGTTGATAAATGGAAACAGAGAATTCTACATCAGAGACAAAGGATTTTTTTAAAATTTTGATGAAACAGAGGATAGAATATAAGAAGTAGATTAATAAAAACATGTTTATTACGTTTTTATAATCTTTCTATATCAAAATTTTATGTTTGAGGAAGCGGTAAGTTCATATTTTTGAGGATTGGTTTCATCTCTTTGTCACGGGCATCAGAAAAGAGGTAAGCAGGATACTGGAGAAGCATTTGAAGAGAAAATTTGATTTCAAATTGAATGATCATTCAATCTCAGAAATGCATTTCAATTTTAAGAAGCTACTATCTTTCATTGCTTTTTCTGGGAAAATGAAACTGAAATTTGAAAAACGAGAACATGTGTTTTCTTCAAAATGAGCCTAATTAGGCTCCGCGATGACAGTTTTCTCAAATTCATTTCTATTTGGGATAATTTTTATGGTTCTTTCGACCCCTATTTTGCAGATTGCGTGGGTAAAACAGTGGCTAAATTGAAAGTGAATGCCTAGTCATACAAAAATTGGCTTCTTTTAGTGAGATGTAAGGGCAACTGGATATTGGCTCCTTTAAGTAAAGTTGTTGATATTGCTAATTTGAGAGGGACATGAATCCTGTGTTAGAATGTCTTACAAAATTCAAGTTTTATTTGTTGTCTTCTCTAAAGTTGCACATCCAAAATAATATATTGGCATTTTATCATTAGAGGAGGAATAGTGTAATTTTTTTGTATTTGTATGATGATGGTGAAACCTCATCACACATTGGAGACATTCTTGTTCCCATCACTCCAGAATACATAGCCCAAGCCACAATTTTTCCACTGATAGGTGAAGAATATTACAAAGAGCAACACTTCAAAGAGAAATGATGAAATTTCTTTTTAGAAAAACAAAGGGAAGAAAAGGAGAAAAAGTAAAGAATGTCATCTACAAGAAAGGAGAAGAAGTACATTAAGGCATAGATATCGTTTTACAGTTAGCTCAAGAGAAAGCTTCATCTTCAAGGGTCAAAGCCACAGGTACATTAGCAGGCCAGTCAACATATAGAAGCAAAAGGTCAAGGAGACAAAGGCAAGCATGAGAACATGCTTGAGAGTAAGCAAGGGGGAGATATTGGCCCTCAATTTTGGTCTATTTTTGCTCAAGGAAACTTACTTAACCCTTATATTTTCCATCCATTTTCCATCACATCCATCTCATTTTGATGTATTTTATCCAAATTCAGGTATTTAATTTTAATTTTGCAATTTCTAGAAGTTTTTATGAAAATTGAGTTTCAGGTGCAATTTTGGATAGAATCAGAAATTCCCGTAATAGCTATGTGGATGACATATTTGTAGGACACTTGGGCTCGAGCTGGATGCATGAATGGAAAGCTTGGGAACTAGGACTGAACTAATTCCACTTGGTTCAGTCAAAACAAGCTTTATTAGGTCTGGTCAAAGCTGGTCAAACATGACTAGTCACCCAAAAAATCCCTATGAAATAGGACAGTTTTATGATTTCATGGGATTGTCCATACTTTTAGTGATGGATTGAATGGATTCGACTTGGATAGATGGATATGAATAGATATAGTTGTTAGAGAGACTTTAGATCAATTTGTTTCATGATCTTCTATTTAAGCCAAAACTTTGAAGGCTTATGATATGTAATTTTTATATAACTTTATGCTGAGACATTTGAATATTGGAGATTAATTAGAAGAACTTGTTCTACTTCCATTTTGTTGTTCATTAGTGTGGATGAGTGCTTGAAGTTTCAACATTTGATAACAGCCTCAAGTGTGCAAGGCAAGGGTGGAGGGCCCCCACTCCAAATTAAGTACACTTCATAGTTAAACTAGCTTAATTTTCATGAATTAGTTGCTTTAGATTTGTTTAGTTGTTTTATTTCAGATTTTCTTATTGGAATTAATGTGTGATGATTGTTGAATGGATATTGGTTTAATTCTAATCTAAATATAAAGGGACACACAAGAATTTAAGTTAAATTCCCCTTCTATTTGATCTTGAACTAAAACTGAATTTCATTCTCCTTTTCTTATTTGAAGTTATTTATGCATTTCTAGTTTGAACCAATGGTGATTATAAAAGAGTAGAATTGTGAAGAAGGACAATTTGGTCCTTCTTAGTTAGGAGCCTCTTCTTTTACATCTTCTGCATCATAAACCATTGTTAATTAGTTCTTTTAGATTTCTCTTCATGAAAGTAGTATTGCAGGGAAGGACAACCTGGTTCTCCTAAGCTGGGAGCCTCATCCCTCACATATTACATAAGTGAATTAGAAATTGTTAAAATAGGTTTATATTTGTAATATGTACTTCCTTAACTCTTTAAATTTTATCTTCTAAGCTTGGCTACATCTGATATCCATATACTGTGGACTTGCCTCCAAGTTTTACAAACCTGGATTGATAATTAAATACTTGTGTTAATTTGTGTTAATAAATTAGCTCAACAAGTAGTAAATAAGACCAATGAATTTAACCCATGGACCCTTCTTAAACATCACAATTGCATATTCACAATTTTGACCACGATGACTATGTATTTCCCCATGGAGATTCCTCTATGTGCTACTAGGAGGACAATTAGGATTTCTATGAAGGAGAACACTTGTTTGTGTACTTGGTCTTGAACACTGAGAGTTGGTTAAGAGTCAATCCCAAAAGCTAAGTTGAGAGTCTTGAAAGGGTTCTAGAGCATGAATCTCTAAGGGATCTTGTGAGGGGAAACCTTGGGAAACTAAGGTGGAACACTATATTATAGTTTTTGGGGTCATGATAAAAGAGTTTTAATGATATTTAGTTACTTGAAACATTACCCTTTTTTGACTTGAATTTCACCCCTAATTTAGGTCACTTTTTCACAAAGATGGGTTGGGAAAGGGCACATAAGTGAGAGGAAGGCTCAAGGGAGGCATTGTGACCTAGGTTTGAAGCTCATATAGAATATATAACACTATACTAATACTTAGTGTTGCATCGTAGCATAGAGAAGAGGGTTAATGCAACGCTATAGGGGTTGAAGAAGTCAAAAATCAAGTTTTGAGTGTAATTTTGACCCTATAGTGTTGTGAAGAAGGCCAAGACAACACTATGGACCTAGGTAGGAGGCTAAGGACAAGATATACCACATCCTTTAGGCTCAATGTTGTGATATAGCACTGAGAATATGATCAGTGACGTGTTATGCAAGCTTGGAGAGGCAATATTCGGTTAAAAACACCAAAATTTGCCCAATTTTGACACTGTAGAGTTGGAAAGAGGGGATAAATGCTTCTATTCATTACATTTTTTTCTCACCTCCAATATATATTCACAAATATTCTTATGAGCTATTTCAATTTCAATGGCCAATGATAATCAATAATTTCAACACTTTGAAATTGCAAATTTCAACATTAAGATTTCCAAGTGCAATGACAAAATACAACTAATAATCAAAATGATAATTGATAATAACAATGGCCTATTACATTAGTAAGAATTAAAATTTGTACAATGTAACTTCAAAATTTTATCACTTTTTGTCACGATACAATGAAGAACGCAATTAAGAGCAATCATTAACTACAAATTCAACTAGACATTCTACGAAAACATTACAACTAATAAAATCTCAACTTAATATTTTCCACATTATTATTTGAAGAAATTTGAGTAGTGTTAATATCAAAATTCCAACACTTATTAGCACGAAAATTTTAACAATGAAGAATATGTTGGGTACACAATGTACCTTATTTTTTGAAAATTTTGGTACAACTTTGATTTTTTTCTTGAATACTTTTCACATATTTTTGTTCGATGTTGTTGTGCATTTTATATAAGTAAGCAAATGTCTTAGCCTCAAAGAAAACCTTCTTTTTAATCATGGAATCATTTAAAAATTCTTAAAATTTACTTAGTAATTCCAAATTTTTGAAGTGTCAACAAATTGAGAAGTTTTTGAGAGTTTGTTGATGTAACATAAGTTTTTATCAAAAACACTAATGAAAGGAAAGAGTTTTTGGAGAAATATCGAAGTTTTTGGAGAAACCTTGCAAAATAAGTTTTTGCTAGTTTGTTGATAAATGTTATTTTCAAATGTGTCCAAACAAGTTTTGGAAGTTCATTGCAAGTTCACCAATAGAACAATTTTCAAATGCACCAATGAAACCAAAGGAAAAGGAAAAGTGTAGAATGATGAAAATTTTAAGCATGCCAATACAAATGAAGAATTAAAAAAAACCACTACGATGGATAAATTGGGATGGTGACGATGAGTTTTTCCAAACATGATGAAAGTTTTGGAGTTTCATGGAGACACTTTTTTTCCTAATATGTTAATAAGAAAAAATTTAACCTCATTGAAAAGGTTATATTTTTTGGAACTCATAAATGAAAGAGTAACAAAGATTTGTATTATTGTTGACAACTTGCCCAAATTTTTGTTTTTTTATTCTATCGAAAATATCAAACGCATTTTTGCATCAACAGTGACCTATCAATGTTTTCATAGGAATGTTTTCCAAGGAATATATTATCATTGTGTTATGGATTTTAAGCAAAAGGAAACATTTTTGAAACTCGTTGAACTAGGATAAACAAAGTTTTTGGGTGATTGCCAAAGAATAGCTTTGGACATTAATGTAGGGATTTGGGATCTAAAGTGTCTAATTAGTATTCAATTATTTACATTTAGTGAATCTAATAAGAATGAGTAAGATATTGTCATTATATAGTATTTATTGATCCCTTAGTTTCTAATTTCAAACATTGTTAGTCTAATTTTTTATTTCGCCCCTATTTTGAACAAAGCTTTTGGTATTTGTGTTGTCATAGTCAACTTTACGTAAAGTTGTTGCTAGAGGTGATTGTGTATAGCAACGTTAGTGTAAGTGGAATAGAGTGATGATCCAAGAGGGATTTTCTGCTCATTATTGTCCAACTCTCGTTAATTTTATTTCTTTACTCGGAGCAAGGAAGTTATTTTACAAAAGAAAAAATGAAATTGGTTTGAGGGACCTCAAATAGTGAATTAATATTAGTGGTATTATGGGGTTGTTTTTGGAACCATTGTTTGTAAATGTGCAGTCGGACTATTTGAATTGCCATAATTTAGTTTTTTGAAATTAAAATTTCATTTTAGTTGGTTCAATTAAAAAGAAAGAATGATTTATATTTGTATTGTGCTTATTTGCTGGAAATATGCCACCAAGGAAAACCCCTATGAGGTAGACTACTAAGGGGAAATAAAGGAAATGGATGAAGATTAGCAAGAGAATTTGTCCATGGTAGAAGACCTGTTAGAGGATTTCAAGCCAGTGATTCAGATTCCAACATCAATAAAGCCTTTTTTATATCTGATACACGAGGACATTGAGCCAAGCATTAGAGTCAAAGTCTTGTTGTTAAGTTAAAAAGAGTTATATTTGAAGTTTAAGAGGGATGGTTATCCTGAGACAATAATCCATAATGATCCTGCTACCAGAGAGGTTGATGAAAAAATTTCATATATATTACGAACCATGTCTCCATGTTGTTGTAGCCAAGACATCAATATTCCCTTGTATTGAAGCCATTGAATGGATTATTAGTCATGTCAGACTTGAGAAACACAAAATTGAAAAGGAAAATGGTAATTGTATGGGTGTGTTCTTAGTAGCGTAGCTTAAATTCCCACCATCTGAAGTGCTACTTTATACTTCCTTTGTGAAATACTTTTACAATAAATAGGACATGAGGAAAATTTTAGTTAGTTGGTGGAAGGAGGATAAGAAATTATTCCATAGGACTAATGGATGGTATGCTATTACAAGCTGAAGGCAATATTAAAGCTATCTCATGGTGATAATATGTAAACAATATGGGGAAAGAGTTTGTTCACAATTTAAATATGCTTGAGTTTTGTTGTCTTACACAATGGAAACATCAAGAGCATTATTCAATTGCATCATATAAAATTAGCTTAGCATTATGATTGAGAGAGTTCATGAAACAAGTGAGAAGCCTAGCATTGTACTCTCTTTTTAAATGGCTTTGTATTTGCTAGAGGTTGTGTGTGCAAGAAATATATTTGTAGGTCTTCGTCTTAGTTAGAAAATTGGAACATCTCTTGTGCATGTTTATTTCCAAATGTTGTGGGAAAATAAGTATAGGAGGTTGATCCAGATCTTGGGGGGAGGCCCCTAAGATCTGAAAATTTTAAATGCCAAAAAAATATGAGAAGACACAGTAAACAAAATGACCAAGAAACTTTTTATTAAAATAGATAATAATTGTAAAAGATACATCGTGGTGGACAATCTCTCCTTATACAAAATGTGACTTGTTACTTATAGCATTTTTAGTTACAATACCACAGGTAAATTCCATGGGTGGTTAAATACCAAGGATGGATTCCACTTACAATACCATGGGTAAATTTCATGGGTGGATAAATACCATGGGTGGATTCCACTTACGATACCATAGGTAAATACCATTGTGAATGAATACAATCTCTCCTTATACAAAATGTGACTTGTTACTTATAGCCTTTTTAGTTACAATACCACAAGTAAATTCCATGGGTGGTTACATACCATGGATGAATCCCACTTACAATACCATGGGTAATTCCATGCGTGGATAAATACCATGGGTGGATTCCACTTACGATACCATAGATAAATACCATTGGTGAATGAATACTATGGGTAGATGCCTCTTAAAATACCATGGGTAAATTCATGTTGGGTGTTTTTTTCTGTCAGTTGCATTGGATCCAAACGTCACCCATTTAATTGTCGTCGAGGGGGTCCAGGGGGGGCGGCAATGTCTTTTATGAGCCCCCCTCCGGTAGAGGTTTGGGGGCAACACCCCATTGTAATTTCATAGTCAATCCGGGTCGTTCATTAGGCAGATGATTTGAGGGTAGAAGTTATGTTAATTTAGGGTTTTTTGCCCTTGAAGGCAACCCTCGATTTACATGAGGGAGTTGTATTGTGGTTGTGTATTATTATTCTGAGTGAGAGAGAGAGAGAGAGAAGGTTGTGCGAGAGCGAAGAGGAAATTGTTGTGGATTTGTTGTAGGTTGTATCTCTTCATTTTGCTGGATAATATAAAAGGAAGGACTTGTTGTCTTTCCGTGGACATAGGCCAAATTGGGTGAACGACGTATATCTGTGTCTTTCTTGTTTTATGCATTTTTTTATTTGTGTACCCGTGCCAATATTTTGTGTATTTCATTGCTCCATTAATTAATTTCTAGCAATTCCATAGGTGGATGAATACCATGGGTGGATGCCACTTTCCATTCGGATCATGCCTCCCTCCTTAAGAAGAAATGGTCCCCATTACGTGAAGTTCCCTCTTGAGAAGCCTTTGTTGAATATGAAGAGCCATTGAAGAGAAGAGTTTTGCATGGTTAACCCATAACCATGATAAACAAAGATCTGAGGATAGAGATACCTTGTAATGCTTGTGACCAACTGTGATACTAACAGTGTGCAACCTAGCAAATGGAATTCGATGAATTATGGATTTGTGGATGACCCATAACCATGACAAATGAATATTCGAGGATAGAGATACCCCATAATTCGTGTGACCAACTATGATACTAACAGTGTGCAACCTAGAAAATGGACTTCGATGACAAGGGTTTTGTGCAGTTGACCCATAACTGTGATTATTTTTAGTCTACTTGGTAAAATTATGGTGGATTGTTTGGTAGATTCTCCTGTCCAATGAGATCTTGTAAAGGTTTCTTTCACATTATTTTTTTCTAGAAATAGACCTCTTGCTGCAACTTTGTTGATAACTTATGCTACAGGTGATGAAATCAAATTTCGTCAAAGACCCATTTAAGGTATTGAAGAGATATTTCCATTGAGATAAGACACTTACACTTTCATGACCTGTGGAGTGAGAAAATGATTCCTGAAATTCATGGTACGTGCGGTTGCACAACGGTCTAGACA
The DNA here is from genome assembly GCA_000404065.3 of Pinus taeda. Classification (NCBI taxonomy): domain Eukaryota; kingdom Viridiplantae; phylum Streptophyta; class Pinopsida; order Pinales; family Pinaceae; genus Pinus; species Pinus taeda. The sequence continues at coordinate 164,047 of APFE031587024.1, read as the reverse complement.
TATGTAACTTCAATTGCTCATATCTCTCAAACTAGGAAATGAAAGCAAATTCCGTAAAAAAACCCATTTGAGCTAATGGAAAATAAATTTCAAATGATATATTTTGCACCTTATAAAATTATCTTTGGAGGTCGTGAAACTTGCATGAAGTTTTCTAAGTATTGTTGCTCAACATTTCATCCATAATTGTGCTTCAAACCTTCATTCCCATGGAGCCTTAACCTGCTCTGATACCACTGATCTAGATCTTGCGGGGAGGCCCCCAAGATATGAAAATTTGAAATTCCAAAAAAATATGAGAATACATAGTAAACAAAACCACCAAGAAACTTTTTATTAAAATAGAGAATAATTGTAAAAGCTACATTGTGGTGGACAATCTCTCCTTTTACAAAATGTGACTTGTTACTTATAGATTTTTTTAGTTACAATACCACAAGTAAATTCCATGGGTGGGTGAATGAATACCATGGTGGATGACACTTACAATACCATGGGTAAATTCCATGGGTGAATAAATATCATGGGTGGATAAATACCGTGGGTGGATGGATACCATGGGTAGATGCCACTTACAATACCATGGGTGAATGAATACCATGGGTGGATTCCACTTACAATACCACGGATAAATTCCATGGGTGGATAAATACCACGGGTGGATGAATACCATGGGTGGACGTTGCTTTCCATTCAGATCAAAGGCCTTATACAACCATGTGTGATTTTCGTGTAGCTCAATTATTTTTCATTATCTTTTTGTAAAAAATGTCTAAGATTGGCAAAGCATGCCGAGACACTGATAAGCCATATTGGTAATGGGTACATGGAAGAAGGCTCTTGTGCATGTTTATTTCCAAATGGAAAATGCTATGGGAAAATAAGTATATGAAGTCTTATACAACCATTGTGATTTCTTTTTAGCTTGACCCTTTTTCATTATCTCTTGTTAAGAATTTCTAAGATTGATAGAACATGCCAAGAGACTAATAAGCCATATTGGTAATTGGTACTTGGAAGAAGGCTGTACATACATATAAATATGTGGTGCAACTACATTGCCCCATATTTTACCTAAATATGTACTAGATAGGTTAGTAATTTGGGAAATTGCTTGTCAAATTGTGCTTTAAGGCTTCGATGCATCACTATTAAAAGAAGCCAAGAAGAGGATTTTTATCCCTTATGGTTTCAGGGTGGGACATAATTTTACTAAGTATCCAAAGCATGCAAGGCAAGAGGCAACTAACCATGTGTAATGTAGGTTTCAAACTATGTGGTTTCATAGACATGATCCAAAATATGTTGTTCTAAATCATGAAGATCAAGTGTCTTACACATGGCCATATATCCATGAGAGATGGGATGGTGAGGTATTTACCTAAGATTCTCATGGTTGAGAAATCTTTGGAAAGGAAAATTAATCCTTGTCTGTCAGTTTTCAGAACTTTATCCATGGAAAAAAAAGATATTAGATATTAATATAGGTTTGGCTAAGGAAAGAGAAGTGGAAGAGGCCAAAAGTAAGGAGGAAATCAGGTTAAAGAAGAGGCTAATCTTAAACCCATACAAGAAGAGTATTATTACAAGAAAAAGAACTCCAACATAAGACATGGGAAGAATTGTTGAAGAAACATGAAGAATAAGTTATTTAAGAAGAGTTGGAGAAAAAGAAAAGAGTTAAAAAAAGATATTGGGTATTAATATAGGTTTGGCTAAGGAAATAGAAGTGGAAGAGGCCAAAAGTAAGGAGGAAATCAGGTTAAAAGAAGAGGCTAATCTTAAACCCATCCAAGAAGAGTATTATTACAAGAAAAAGAACTCCAACATAAGACATCGGAAGAATTGTTGAAGAAACATGAAGAATAAGTTATTTAAGAAGAGTTGGAGAAAAAGAAAAGAGTTGCAGAGGATGAGTAAAGGAAAAAATTACAAGAGTAGTGTGAAAGAGAAAAGGAGGAAAATGAAAGGCAAGAAGAAGAGTGAATCAAGCTTGTTGAGGAGTTAAAGAGAAAAAAAGAGGAAATGTTGTTGTAAGAAGTAGTAAACAAGTAAGCAGTAGATCAAAACAATAGGGATATTAGTCCACTATGCCTCCTACTAACATCATTGATTTGACCAAATATGTGGAAGAGGTGTCAAATGTAAGAGGAGGAAGATGCTCCTTAGATTACTAGAATTAGGAACCTAGTGGGACTCAAGCAATCAACAAGGGTAAGGAACCAAAGTTGCAACAATTTCACACTCCCAGTACCTTGGAATTTTTTTATCAAGGGGTGACCAACCTATCCTTAAACTTGTATATGGTCATTTTTATCTTGAGCCCATTAGCTATAACTTATAGAAGGAGTCTATTGTTAAAATGACACAAAGGAAGAAAAAATTAAATGTAGATAGTGTTGTAATATGCACTATAGAGGAGACTTTGTTGGGTACCAAAATGGAAAGTCTACATAATTGTTATTTGTTGGAGTAACTATTTCTCATGTTACTATTGATAAAGATAAAGTTGATGGGATTGAGGTGTAAGGGGAGAAGAAGGAACTTGCATTATTAGAAATCAAGTTTACCATTATAAAGAATCTCAGGATACCATGATACTATTTGTAGATGAATTTTTAGAAAAGAATGAGATGTATGAAAAAGTCAAGAGGGTTTTTCTAGAAAAGATAGCATATCTTCAAGAGGAGACATTCTAGTTATTTATGGTGCACAAAGAAGGCTTAAAATGGAATGAGAAACAAACTAAAGTGCAAAACTAGATTGATTATACTAAAAAGATTGGGAAGTCTCACAAAGAAAAAGACCATGATATTTAAACATTAACAAAAGAATGCATAGCCAAGATGAAGAGAGAGACACAATATTAAGAGAAGTTGGCTACGGAGTCAATGAGACAAGTTAATGAGGAGTGGTCAACTTGTTTGAAATTTTGGAGCTTTGTTAACCAAGTAATAACTGACCATCACTTTCCTACATTTGGTTAGCCAAAGGACTTTTGGCAAATAGATGAGGTGATGTTTGAATTCAAATAAATCTCCAAAAAATATGAAGTTTATGTCATAGGGATAACTTTAGTGGGATGTGGACACATCCAAAAGTGTCTAGTTGTCAAAGTTAATACAATTGGCAAGTTGGAGCTATTACTTCCAAAGATAGTAAGATACAATTATCTGTTGATTAACATGCATTCCCACATACTCATTTCCATGATTCAGTACTGACCTAGTTATGATGTCGAGCATGCATCTGTTAAGTTGCTTATTTTTCCAAAATCAAAGTGACATGAAATGGAAAGGAAATATTGACTTATCTATTGATTAACATGCATTCCCACATACTCACTTGCATGATTGAGCACTGACCTAGTTATGATGTTGAGCATGCATCTGTTAAGTTTCTTATTTCCAAAATCAAAGTGACATGCAAAGATTTTTGGCTTTTGAACTTTCTTGTTATTTTTTTCTTTGAAATATTTTTAGCTAAATTTTGATAATAAATAGAGGAATCAATCTCTTAGAGGAGGTATTTTGGCTTTAAACTAGTTAAAGAGGATTGCATTAGAGAATTGATTCCAAACTTGATTAAGAAACTCATCTCAAGGGTTAAGGTAATTTTGTTATTTTGAATTTTTGTGCATCTTTTTTGTATCATGAATTCATCTACAATTGAGTAAGTTTTAGAGACAACTAGTAAGAATTTTATTGAATTTAAAGTTATCTAATTGTTGAGAAATCAATAGGGAAACAATTAGGGTGATTTCTTTTTACTTGATAATTGCTTGTGAAGATGTGTTGGCTTATTATTACTTTTATTATGTTCTTTTCATCAAAGAATTACCAAAACCATAAATCATGAAGATCACAAAAATACAGTGAACAAAAGATGTAGGCTCCAAGCCAGGGAAAAACCCCTCTAAATGGAAAACCCATAAAAATATTATCATCTTATAGAATTAGATCAAAGTGAGAAATCCAAGACCCAAAATCCAATACCAAGACCTCCCACAAGAACCAAGTCAACCCTCCTTCCAAGCTCTTCCAACAAGTAAAATTCAACTCAAGACAACAATAGTTAAATCTATCCAAATATGCTCAAACTTCATATTTTCGGCCCTTGAAACTAGGTCTGCAATTTTCAGCCCCTGCAATTCTTGAAATTTTCACAAATATGACAAATTCTAGGGCAAATTCTCTCTCTTTTGACCCTCACTCTCTCTCTTTTGACATCAGCTCTTCTTCTAGACTTATTCACTTGTTTTAATTCACTTATTGGCACAAAAATTGAACTTTCTTAAGATGCTCCAAATGATGTTGATCTTTCTTCTATTTGTACACATCCAGGAGGTCTAATGAGTCCCTTCCAAGGATGACTTGTCTAGGCAGGGCCAACTTGGTCTTGTGGGGAAAATTTTGACAAATTTTACTAAAATAATATTCTTTTTCCATCTCTTTTAAAAATTCCAATTAGGACTTGACTCAAGTACAAAAAATTGACTTAATGAAAAATATTATTTTCACCCAATAAACCCTAGAAGCATGAAGAACGAGCTTGAACTAAATAACAATTTATCTTGAGCATGAAACCCATGCTTGAAAAATAATATTTGTTTTCTTCTTTTTCTTTTTACATGAAATACATAATGATACAAATTATGAAGATCGAACCTAGTTACATTTTCCAACACTCCCTCTTAACTAGGGAGGTATTCATAATTACACAATCGGTACAAGGGTAATTGAAATATTTTCATAAGAAGAGTCAAATTGATAAGCCATCATCAAGCATCAACATCATAATCAACATTTTCAAATTGCAATATAGCAAGGCCTTGACTAAAAATTCCTAACTCTCCAATAGATTAGAGCACAATGTTGCAAGGAATACATATGAACACCAACACAATTGCCTCTCAAGGCACACACACCATCCAAATGTTCACTAAGTATGTCCTAACAAGACTATTCTTGTCTTGGATTCCCAATCCTCAAAGAATATCAATCCTCTTCGACTACTCTTATCTTGGATACCATTTCAGATCCTCAAAGAGTATCGGTCCACAAGACTACTTCCTATCTTGGATTCCCAAACCTCAAGGAGTATTAGTCCCAGTTTCTTATCCAATCCTTCATTCTCCCTGTCAGTGCCTTCACTAGAATTACAGTTGTTAGTCCTAGTCTAGTGCATGACACATGGATAATACAGTGTCCCACATCACTCCCTCTCAATTAGGGAGGTAATCCTCATTCCCTCTCAAACAGGGATTGGAACCTTACTTCTTCTCAACTAAGGAGACATAACCATAAGCTTCATCTAGTCGCATTCATTAGATACTTGTTCTTTTGTGGAGATATTAGTAATAGCTTCAAGGGGTCCTTTTCTTGCATCATCATATCATACGTGAGTTTCGAATTTCCTAAATGTTACGGAGCCAAACTCTTCCTCAATCTATCCTTGTTACATGGTTTTTGCCATCAAATTTTTAGGTCCCTTTCCATCAACCATTATTTATAGTATCATCGTCATCAAAAGTATCTTTCCAAACCAATCAATGTAGAGTTAATCATATCTCCCTCTTTCCATCTAGGAAATTGAACTTCTTCATCATCAATTCCAGCATGACTAATAGACTATCTTGTGACTTGCTACATTTTACTTCTTTTATGGTGTACACATTTCTGCCATATATTCTTCTAAGTTAATACCAGTGTTGTCCACTCAATCCACGTGCTCTTTGAATTGAGTTTAAACCAAATAGTTCAATATTCAACTGTTATCTTTCTAGTCTACATTTATACAGTATCTTCTTCCAGATAGCGAAATCATATCTCAAACAAATCATTAATATCAGAGTTACCAGATCATGATAGCCTTCTTTATCGAGATATCAAATTTTGTGGCTTTATCCCTCTGAGATGAACATCCCTTTGCATGGTATTTATTCATACTAGAATCCTTCTTCATGTAATTTTCCTTTCAACCATCAATGTGTTCATGGAATGAACCAATCAGCAAGCTTCAATATCATATCCATCAAATTCTTTAAAGCACCCGCTGAAATTTTCATTACTATCTTTATTTCAAGAGACCATATCGGATGTTGATAATCATGTTCCTTTCTTATCTATCATACTTCTATATGTCAAATAAGAATATGGAAGAATATTTTATTACTCAATCAATACATACCATGCTCATGATGTCAAGTATATTAGTGCATCCATCTCTTCCTACAAGTTTTCTTGAAGACATGAATCCAATTTATAATGAAGAGCCCTTTTAATAAAAATAAAAATACCTCTTCCTTTCATATAACTATCTAATTTACTTCCTTCAAGAACTACTTCTTTCCTCTAAGATGATGTCTAAGATGAGACTTTTCTCTTAATATGAAAAACACTTCAATTATACCTTCATGTTCCAACACAACTATCTTCATACCCGCAAGCTTCTTCAATGCTTACTTCCATAATATTCTAGTAGAAATATACCTATGCCAAGTCACAATGGTTCTTCGATGCACTGAATAACCTTCTTATAATAATGGTTTTGTCTCTGTCAGGGATCCTTGTGGTCCTTTCCTGCTAGAAAAACTGTTTCTATAACAAGATGCTGCCAAAAATTTGTATGAACTATGGAGTATTAGATGGTCCAAATTCTTTTATCCTTGCCTTGTTATATGACTACTACTAATGAGATGCAACTGATTATGCAATATTTAATCCTTCCAATGTTATATGCTTATTTCAATGATGCCATAACTTGCAAAATCCAAGACTCTTCAACAAATGTAATTGCATATGCTACTCCAGTTTCCATCTTCTAATAAAAGAGAAACCAAACTTTAAATAAACCTAGTAGTGGTGGAGTTCTTCAATAATTGACATCCTTAGTATCTTCATTCTTCAACTTCTTTTCAGGTTCTTCGTTTTCTTTAGCTATATGAGCTCCACTCCTTTCCTTCCTTTTATTGTTTTTCTTGTTTTGAGTATCCTTGGGACAACCCCTATTAAAGTGTCCATATCCATTGCACCCAAAGCATTTTATTTTTGACATATCTTGTCTTCCACGTGGTTGATTTTTGTTGCTATTATTATTCTTTTAACGAGGTTCAAACCTTCCAAACTTTCCATTCTTCTTCTTCAATATAGTAGTAAAAGCTTGAGAATTTTTATTTGGTTCAGTGTCATTTTTTGCCTTCAATATTATCTCTTCTAGAATACACAAAGACCATAGATTATCGAAGTTTGGGTTGTCCTTTCTAGAATATATGCTTGTCACAAAACTACTCCATTCTGAAGGTAAAGCATTGAGTATACAAGTAGTTAATTTTAAATCATAAACCACTTCTCCAAGCCCTTGTAATTGATCCTTCAACTGTGAGACCTTTATGAGATATGAGGCCAAGTCTTCATCCTTCGATAACCTTTTCTTGTAAAGTTGATTCCTCAAAGATATTTTATGACCTGTCGTACTAACAAAATATAGTTTTACCAACTTGTCATAGATTTCTTTAGATATGCCCAAATTTACAACAAAGGGGGTGATATGATCCTTGATCGATTCAATGAGAATCCTTTGAGCCCTAACATCTACTTTATTGTACTTGGCCCATTCTTGAGTCTTATCCTTCTTTGGTTCTGCAACTTTTCCTAGAACATGGTCCATGACTTCATTTTATATGAGCATCAAATCTATTCTCTTCTTCAATGCTTGAAATTTTGTTGATCCGTCGAGCTTATTTCATTCCTTACAAAATGAAGTCATTTTATTTGTGTAGAAATATCGTGATATAATTGCATTTTCTTGAGAAATTTGATCTAAAATCAAGAGACACAATTCTACTCTACTGATCTGCGAAATTTAATTCCCAATTTAGAACAATAATCGCAAACATGCATTAAGAAAAAACCACACATGCACAATATTTTTCTAAGGGAACCCAACTAGGAAAAAACTCTCAAGCCTGTTTTTATTAATCAAATGAATAAAGAGTGTATTACAATTTATTACCCGCTTTAAGCACAATCTGCAAGTGAATAACCTATCTCTCTGCTCAATGAGAATCTCTTACCCATACTTGGTCAATTTATACCTCATCTTGAGCCCCTATTTCCGTGCGCAAATCCTGAGGAATTAGCCCTTATTTTTTAGGAATTTCCTCCAATTGATTGCGCAATTCCTAAGGTTTGATCATTTTCTTGCATGCAACACTTGTACACTCAAACTAGTTTGCAACTGCTTGTACACTACCTTGTAATCTCTACCACAGTTGGGGAAATCAAATTCTCTGCATGCATTAGCTATTTTTGGTTGATTGATCAGTTATTTAGATGATCCCTCAGTTACACTATTGTCCCACTGCACAACTAACCTTCCACTAGTTCTATCAATAGTTAGAACTAGTTTAATTGAATACAACTGTAAATAACTGACCTTGATTGCTACAAATTAGCAATCACACATGCTTAAATAAAATCCAAACCCTCTAACTCAAACTTATTGAGTTAACTAATTGACAAGATCCATGTCACACAAGTTAACTGCCTCCAAGTTGTCTGATGATGCGGAAATTTGAATTTTCTCAATTTGACCAAGGTAAAGTCAAATCGAGACTTTCTTGCTACACTTCTCAACACTCCCTCTTAGCAACAAAGGGATTATCAACCACCCCTATCATGCACTTGTGGAATCCGAACTTCCCTCTTGACAAGGCCTTTTTCAAGATGCATCATCTTATTCCTCTATCGGAATGTATTGTAGCAACATTATCCACCTATGCACACAGTCTCGTAAATGATGATATCGGATATCTATATGCTTGGACCAATCGTGAAATAACAAATTCTTAGAGAGCTTAATGCAACTCTGATTATCACAATAGATGATAGTTGGATCCATCATTTGACCAAGAAAAACCCACAAGTATATTTCTCACCGAAATCTCCTCACATGCTACTTGACTTGCAACCATGTATTATGCTTCTGCCAAGTTGAGCACCACTGATCTTTGCTTCCTACTATACCAGGAAACCATTGTGAACCCAACACTAAAAAGTCCACCTTATGTACTCTTTCAGTAAGATGGACTCCCTACCCAATTTGCATCTGTGAAGCCACACAACTTCACTCCCTTTGTTTGTTTGTACCATAATTCACACCAGGTAGTGCCTCTAAGGTACCGTAAAACATGCTTCACCACCTTCCAATACAATTTGGTCGACCTAACCATAGCTTGGATCAACTGGTTGACTACATAACACATATTTTGTCATGTGTTCACAAGATACATTAGTGAACCCACTAGATACTTGTAAATGGTAGCATCAACCTCTTCACTTTATGTGTCATTCTCCTTCCTATAGTTGGTCGCTGGAGGTGTCTCCGTGGGCTTACAACTCTCCATGTGAAATCTCTATAGTATCTCGGTGGCATACTTTTCTTGAGACACAAACAATTCCCCTTTACCTTGCCATACTTCCAACCCGAGGAAGTAGTGCATGAGACCCATGTCCTTAATCTCAAATTCCCTTGCAAGGTCCTCCTTGCAAGAGCTTATTATTTTCTCATCACCTGCCAATATTAAATCATCAACATATAAAAAAAAGATACCTTCTACCAAAATATGATAGAGCTTCACATCCACTTCACTTTTGGTGAAGCCCAATCCAATGAGATAACTGTCGATCCTGGTGTACCAAACTCAAGGTGCCTGTTTGAGATCATACAATGCTCATCTAAGTTTGCACACATGAGAATCCTAATTAAATGTCTCAAAACCTTTTGGTTGCTTGATGTACACTTCCTCTTCAATAATACCATTGTGAAATGTTGTTTTTACATCCATCTGGTGGATCTTCCACCCCATCTGTGCAACCAATGCAAGAAGTGATCTAATGGATGAATACCTTGCTACATGAGAAAATGTTTCCTCATAGTAAATTCCCTCAACTTGAGATAATCCTTTGGCCAGAAATCTGGCCTTATACTTCTCTATGCTTTCTTCTACTGCAAGCTTAACCTTGAAGATCCATCTTGAACTCACAACTGATTTATCTGTTGGTCTTGGGACCACTTCCTAAACACTATTCTTCATGATGGATTCGTATTCTTCCACCATGGCATCAACCCAAGCTGATTTCTCTACTACTTCCTCAAAATAGGATGGCTCGGTCTCTACAAACTTAGTCATTAGAGCCATGTAGCTAGTGTACCTCTCAGGTGACCTCCTTTGCCTATGCAAATTTGGAGCTCCCTCGTATCCTGCACTAATCTATCAGCTTCCCTAGTATTTTTTATACCTTCTTTGGATGGCTCATCTTGAGTGGATGGCTCATCTTGAGTGGATGTCTCCACTCTACCTCCTCTCTGCTCCACAATTAATGGTTGTTCTACAACTTCTTGAGGTTCCTTCTTTGGTGCTAAAAGCTCCTCTTTTGGTGGGATTTGAAGCTCCCTCTCAAGAGAGCACCAAATTACTTTATCCTAATCAAACTTTACATCCCTTCGGACAACTATCATTATGAGGGAATGTAATTACACACAGTAATTGTGTGGAGTTTCGATGTAACCCACAAAAACTCCCAACTTTTCTATCAGGTCAAGATTCCTCCTCGAATCTTTGAAGACATGGCAGTAAATAGAGGCTCCAAAAATTCTAACGTGAGACACATCTGGATTTCTCCCCGAGAAAGCCTCCTCCGGTGTAATCATATCGAGAATTAAATTGGGACTTTGCTTCTGCAAGTAGACTATTGTGTTACATGCCTCTACCCATAAATGTAGTTGTTGGAATTGATCATGTAGCATAGCTCTCACAACTTCCACAATGCTCCAATTCTTTCTCTTAGCTACCCCATTTTGTTATGGTTTGTGGGGTGTTGTTAGCTCTCTTCAAATGCCTTCTTTTGCACAAAAATCCTTGAGTTCATTTGAAACATACTCACATCCCTTGTCGCTCCTGAGAGCCTTCACCTTCCTGTTGGTCTCTTTCTCAACTAATTCCTTGAACTCTACAAACTTTGAGAATGTCTCATCCTTCTTCCACATGAACAAGATCTAACACTTCCTTGAGAAATAATCAATAAAAATAAAAAAAATACTCACGTCTGGTAGTGGAAGTTGTCAAGAAATGTCCACAAACATCAAAGTGGAATCTCTCCAAAACTGCATGTGATTTGATATCTCGACCAGGGAATGTGGATTTCACATACTTCCCTAAGGTACAACCTTTGTAGACATCATGAAGATCAAGTGCTCCTTTAGGGAGGCCAATGGTTATTTGTTACATAACCTTTTAAGGTGCCATGATGCAAATGACCCTTTCTCCTGTGCCAGAGCTCATCGAAATCGCAACTATGCACTTTCTTTTCCTTATTGGTTAATGTAGCACAATATTCCACACCAAGTTTATACAGGTTATTCACATGAACCTTGATCTTCTTCACCTGTCCAGTGGCTATGTGTCTCAAAAATGCTTTAGCATTGTTGAGGATCACATCATAACCACGGTCTTCCAAAGCTGCTACAGAGATGATATTCTTCTTTAGGCATGGAACAAACATGAAATCTTTGAGGCAAAGAAGGGATCAAAACTCCCTCTAAAAGGTTACCGTACCAATCATGGTAGCATTGTACCTTTGTCATCCCCAAGCTCAATATGCATATAGAGATCTTTCTCCTTCGGATCACTGAAAAACTCTTTACACCTTGTCATGTGGAACGAGGCACCTAAGTCCAAGTATCACATGCTCCCCATCACAAAGTTGGACATGCATGTGATAAGGGTGAAGTCTACCTCGAACCGTGAAGCCAAAGCTTCACTTGCTACTCCTCCTGAGTTCTTCTTGCCAGAGTTTTTGTGTGGAAACTTTGTAGCATAGTGCCTGAATTCATGACAATTGAATCATTTTATTTTGGACAAGTCTTTCTTCTTTCCCCCTTGGCTAGATTTTGGTTTGGTTTGATAATTCTTCCCTTTTCCCTTCTTTCCCTTTCCAACCAATGCAAAATTTTCTTCATCCTTTGCTTTGGATGAAGTTCCATCCCAATCATTTCTCCTGAATTCTTCTTGAACCAAATCGGACCACAAACTTTCCCACTTCAAAAAATTCTCCCTTTTATTCACCGAGTCCTGGTAGCTATGCCAACTTTTGGAAATGCCTAGAAGAGCTAGGCTCACCAAGTCATCTTCTGCAACAGTAACACCAACCCCTCCAAGCTCATCCTGAACTTGTGTAAATATGGTGAGATACTGCGTAATAGTGTCATTCTTCTGCATATTGATATTTTGAAGTTTATCTTTGAGGGCTAGCTTTCTATGATCACTTATATTCTCAAATAGCTCTATTGGTTCCTTCCACATTGCAAAGGAGTTTCTTTCCAATGGAGATTTGAGACAATGTGGTATTGCACTCCCTCCAAGATAATTATCCTCACCTTGGCTACATATTTCTACCATTGGGCTAGGTTTTGGGCATCAGTTGATCCTGGTTTTGTAATGTAGGTCTTGACATATTCCAGAAATCCTTTGTCATCAAGCATTGTCTTCGTGGGATCCTTCCATGCAATGAAATTTAAGCTGCCTTCCAAGGCATACTCTAGTCTCAACCTGTTGAAGGTCAACTTCCCAACTTTGAAGAGATCCTGCTACATTGAAGTTGCAAATTCGAAACTCTCGAGGAACAACTTCAAAATTATATTCTAATGTGAATCTAGCTCTAATACCATGTAGAAATATGGCGATATAATTGAAACTTCTCAACAAATTTAATCTAAGATCAAGAGACACAATTCTACTCTATTGTTCTACGAAATTTAATTCACAATTTATAACAACAATCGCAAACATGCAATAAGAAAAAACCACATATGCACAATATTTTTCTAGGGGAACCCAACATGGAAAAACCCCCCAAGCCTCTTTGCATTAATAATATGAATAGAGAATGTATTACAATTGCTTCCCGTCTCTCAGCACAACCTGCAATTGAATAACATGTCTCTCTGCTTAATGAGAACATCTGACCCAAACTTGGTCAATTTCTACCTCAGCTTGAAGCCCTAATTCCTTGCATAAATCATGAGGAATTAGCCCTTATTTTCTAGTAATTTTCCTCCAATTAATTTCATAATTCCCAAGGTTTGATCATCTGCCTGTATGCAACACTTGTACACTCAAACCAGTTTACAATTGCTTGTACACTACCTTGGAATCTCCACCACAGCTAGGGAACTTGAATTCTCTTCATGCACTAGCTATTTTTGGTTGATTGATCAATTAACTAGATGATCACTGAGTTAGACTATTGTCCCACTACATAACTGACATTCCACTAGTTCTATCAACAATTAGAACTAGTTTAACTGAATAAAAGTGGAAACAACTGACCTTGATTTCTACAAATTAGCAATCACACATGCTTAATTTAACTCCAAGCCCTCTAACTTGAATTTACTAAGATAACTGAGTGACAAGAACCATGTCACACAACATAACTTCCTCCATTTTTTTTGCTGATGTGGAACTTTGAATTTTCTCAATTTGACCAAGGCAAAGTCAAATTGAGAATTTCTTGCTACACTTTTCAACAATTTGAAGATTGAGACATAAAGGATAATATAGTACTTACTTGTGAAGATATTGACATGTTTTATGATGATGTCTTCATGATGCTTCCAAAGATTTTGATGATCCCAAGAGTTCTTCAAAAATATCCTTGAATGATGACTCCTAGGATGGATCGCAGAATGGTGCCTTCAAGTGGCTTCAAAGATGAATAATGATGCCTTCCAAGAGTGTAGATGATATTCTTAGGATTATTTATGCTTCTTGTGGGATGACTTCTATAGAGATTCCTACCAAAATAATTGAAGATCAAAGATATTTCACTAGAGAGAGATTGAACTTCTTCAAAATGATGATGAGTAACCAATAGCCCTTAATGATAAAGAGAGATAGATAGTTGATGTTGTTGAAAAAATGTAACTAGGTTCAGTCTTCATAAAATGTATTTGTCAAAAGAATTTTTATTATTTTTTACAATGACTTATTAAAGCATGGGTTTCATGCTTAGGTCATCATTTTATTAGTTCAAAGTACCCATTATGGACTCCTAGGATTAATAAAGAGTCATCAGAGTCATTGTATATTTTGAGACCCTTCTTGGGCTTTCGAACGATGTATAAAGAATTATTTTTGAGTCAAAAATGAATTATGTAACCTCCACACCAAGTTGGCCTCAAGAATATCAATTCAACCTCAAGGAAGGCAATTCAACCTCATTGGAAGGCTATATATACAAGGCAGTTTGACTTCATTTGGAGCATCTCATCTCTTTCTCACATAATTAGATATATGAAGCTGGAATGTAGGAAACGTGTGAAGGTGAAGAAGGAGGCTAAAAGAAGTGTGATTTTGGTCAAGTACGAAGCAAAGGAAAAAATCAAAGCTTTGGTATCTCTCTCTCTCTCTCTCTCTCTCTCTCTCTCTCTCTCGGGATATTTTAGGAGATCGAAGTCTCCTTGTCAAAGTCGAAGCTGTTGTTGATGCTTAAAGTTGCCAAGTTGAAGTTATTGTTGATGCGAGAAGCTGTCAAAGTTGCTACTAATGTCGGAAATTGCTAAGTCAAAGCTACTGCTAATGTCGAAAGATGTCAAGTTGAAGTTGCTAGGGTCGAAGTGTTGCTACTACTAGGTCTAAGGTTGGCTCGAAGAAGGAGAGGTTGGATTGGTGTGGAGGAGGACTTTGTCTAGGTTAAAGAGTCTCAAGGAAAACTATTGAAGGAAGATATTTTGACTAGGTTTTCCCCCAGATAGGGGTTTTTCCCTGGCATAGTGCCTACATCTTGTGTCTTGTGTTTTTGTGATCTTCATGCACACATAATTTTCTAATTACTTGATGAAAGATAATATAACAAATAAGTAAAATAATCCAACATTATTCACAAGTAATTATCAAGAAAGAGAAATCTAACCCTAATCCTACTAGCATTTATTTCTCAGCATGGTATCAGAGCTAAGGTTAAATAATATTGAACATCACTTCGTTGGCTTGAAAGAAATGATTACTCCCTCCATGATACTCCCTCTATGATAAGAATGGGATTCGATTGTTCAGGAAGTTGTATCAAAAATATCTTCTACTACTTATTCAATAGTGTCAAAAGTCAAGGGTTCTTGGTTGCACTTACAGGTTCACTTAATAATGATAATGCATGGATTATTGACAATGAAGCATCTAGGCACATGACAAGAAAGAGTAAACAACCTCACACTCTATCAAAGGAATCATCTTCTAATAGAATGGAATTAGGAGATAACAAAAGCTATTAGAGGCCTAGGATCAACATCGTTAAATCTGGAAAATGGAGCTAAGGTGAAGAAGGAGGAAAACGACAGTTTAAGGATCTATTGAAAGTAAAATAATGGACCTCAAGAAGTTGATTAAAGGATCATATAAGGAGACCTTATAAGGAAATAAGCTTACTATGTTTGAGGACAATGTCTAACACCATAAAGGAAGAGAACACGTTAAAATAATCATTCAATTACAATGATTGGAAGAAGAGGATAGATCTCATCCTCGAAAAGAATAAAGTCTTGGATCTAGTCAAAAGGAAAAGTGAAGAATTCTAAAAAAAAATTCAAGAAGTCTAAAGGGCCAAGAAAGAAGGGACAGGGATCAAGCAAACTTTTCCAAAGAAGTTCCACCAAAGAAGAACATGATGGAAGGACACGAAGTCAAATACCTATTTGCTAGGAACTCTTAGGGACTCTAACCCTTGCATATCCTTCTACTATCCCTAAAGCTTGGAAGGAGCCCTTACTAACTTCCAAAGATAAGTATCTTACTCATTGTAGTGTCTTTTATATTTGGTTTCCCTTACTTCCCTAAGTTTGTTTATATTAAATACTAATCATATTTCTAGTCATATTTTGGTTTGGAAAATACTTGTTGAATACTTAAGGAACATGGAAGAAGGCTTCACAAGACAAAGCATTGGAAATTCAAGGTTTGTTAAGAAACAAAGGTATGTCTTAAACTCTAAGTTTTTTTTTCTCTTCATACTTATTCTTGATAAACTATTACTAACATCATTGTGTATAGCTTTCTTGAATCTTAAATATTCTTGTTTGAATGATTCATCATTAGATATATATACCCTCCTTATATATTTGATTACTCTTGTGGAATGCTAGAAGGATTCTTTCTGAAAAACCCTAACTTAAGGGTATGTCGATGTATGAAAACCTAAACTACTTAGGGTTATTGTTGAAGTCAAAAGAAAAATGTTTGATGCTTTGATAATGTCATGTTTGGGGTTTTGGTATAGGTATGAAAACCCTAACTTGTTAGGGTTGAATGGTAATGTCTGAAATCCAAAATCTTTGAAGTATTGGTAATTTAGGGTTCGCTATGTTCTGTATGAAACCCTAGATCATTAGGGTTTGGTAGGCTATATAAGCAATACCTTTATAATAGAAATGAAATCCTTGGCATGTGTATGTTTTTCTGATCAAACCCTAGTCTGATCAAGTTTGGTATATGTCTAACTTTTATTGATATTTGTGTCTTTGGGTTTGGCTAACACATGTTATGATATGCTTATGCATGTTGATGGAATCCTAGATATATGAGTTGACTTAATTGTTGATGGTCATGAGTCCTAGGGTTTGGAACTAAGTCTTAGTCAAAGTTTGATTCTCTAGGATGATAATATTTGTGAATTCTAGGGTTTTGTAATTAAACCTTAGTAGAAGTCCAAATCTCTGATATATGATGACAATGTGATAATTTGAGTGATGCAGGAGCATTAAGGCCTAACCAGCAATGTGATGGAGTGGTCACATGTTGTGGCTAATGCAAGTTTGGAGGAAGACTTGGTTATTTAAATTGTATTAATTTCAATTATGTAAGTGGTTAATTTGTTGCCTAATTCTGAACAGAATTGGGAATAAATGGCAAATGGTCCTCCCTGCATGGAGATCAAGCCAAGTAGTCTAGTTTGTTTAGATTAGGATAGGACTTGAATTATAAATGTATAATTTATTCCTCCAATTGTGGAGGAGATGGTTAACTTAGCATATATGCAATTTCCTTTGTTTTCTGAAAGAGAGCGAGAGGAGAGATAGAGGTAGAGGACCCGAGAGCATTGTAAGCCTACAGGATGTGTAGAAGGAAGAGGCCATTAATTAGATTAATTAGGCCAAAGAAGGAACAAAGCCCCAAATATATTTTTGTATTTATGTTTGTATACAGAGGATTGATTGGAGTGATAGAACTGTGTGATTGAATGCATTTCTTTTGGTACAGAGGGCTTTACTTGTGTGATTAGACCGAAGGGCGAAGCTCTATTATTTGTTTATTGTGAATAATCAGTGTGCATGCATAATCACATAAGCAGCCCATGGAGGCTTGAATTCTTGTTTTTCTATCTATATTCTAATGCTCTTAATGTCAGCTCGTGTTTTTCAAGTGTTTTAATGGAATTACTGTGTTAAAGGATAGTTTGGCGGGCTCATTCCATTGAATTGGTTTTGAAGGTAGAAAACCCAAATACTTTAAGTATCAAGCATAAAACACAGTTGGATTGAGAATCCAGATCTCAAATCCTTTAGATAGAGATTTTGAACGTTATCGGGTCAGTAGAACCCCGAATCACATAGCCCCTATGTATTTCCTTGTCGCAACGGCGAAAGCCATTTACAAAGGGAAATCACGCTAAATCCTTAGCGGATTTGGAGCAACGGACTTCAAAATTTATACACGGAAACTTTGAGTCATATCGAGTCCAGCTTATATATCACATCACGCAATTGTATGGGTGCACGACCAAAACTTGTCCCCAAACCCTTTGTGATTGCGATTGCCGACGTAAATCACAACAACATATAGAAGCGGCAGTTATATATTGTAAAGCAAGCTATTATCATCGTCGATAGCAATACGATATCACATCAGACCTTCGATAACGGGACACCGATAATTGTTGACCATTGAGACCTCTGATCGTCGATTTAGCGATTGAATCTGAGTCGTCCGATCGACCAGATCTCAATCTGCAGCAATAACAAATATGACTATGTAAAAAGGCAGAAAATCCTTGTTTTGGCATTTTGGAGAGTATTCAGTCTCGAAAGGGAAAAGGCATGGTTTAAGCTTTTTCGAAGGCTTTCCACTCCCGATAGAGTAAAGGGACTATATTTTGTAGAGAAAGGGTGTAAAGCGAGGTGGTTTGGGATTTTTAAGCCTAAATGCCTGTAGAACACTTTCGATATGCATATATGTGGGAAAGAAATTTTAAAGGGCCATTAAGGGGAAATTAAGCCCCGATAAGGTATATTGGTTGTGCAGCCTTAGGGTTGCACCATTTTTGGTATCAAAGCAGGAAAAGGAAGAAATTTCCTGCGAAGAGATGTTTGCTTATGAAGATTTAAGACTACAAAGGTATGGAAACAATAGCATGTTGAATGAATGAAGTTTGGCACCAAATTACAGCAGTGAACTATAGACGAACTTTTGGGAAGTTCTTAGAGATTTTAGCAGAACGTGCAAAGGTGAGAGATAGAGGAAACCCATTCAAACACAGGTGACAACATAAGAAACTGTGAAGACTGCAGCAATATAGAACAAGAGAAGTTTTGAGAGAAGAACCAGATGTGTTCTTAAAAGTAGAGCAAGGAAAGCATTCTAAAGTGGAAGTGAACCTGAAGAATCCAACAAGAGATTAGATAGAGAGGACAACTGAAGTGTTCTCAAGAGAGAGTGAGAGATTGCAAAAGCCTAGAAGGAGAAAAGGTATTGCTCAAGAGGAGGTTCAAGATAGAGGACTGTGCTTACCAAAAGACTAAGTGAGGAGGGCTTAGTGAAGTAAGATCGCAGTAAGGAGGACTTGATGTTGTAGAGGCTTGTTGCAGAGGAGTAAGGAGCTCATGAATAGAGAGGAGAATAAGATGACTACAGATAGTCATAGCAGAGGTTCAGAAAGAAGCCGCAGCAGAAGGAAAGATGCCAAAGCAAATGGCATGAGGATGAGTCAAGAAGAGTTTGACAAAGAGAAACCTGAGATAGATTTCCAGATTGGAATATTGGTGGAGATGCTGCAGAGAAGTGATGAAGACCAGAAGCATGGTTGGACCATGAGGAAGAGATTAAAGTGGCAGAGGCTATGAGAAAAGAGAAATCAGCAAGTGAAGTTAGAGATAGCAGAAGAATTGAGAAAGATTGAGTAGATATTGAGTGCTCAAGAGGAACCAGAGGAACTCAGAGAAGCAGAAGAAAAAATGGAAGTTTCCATTTGTAGGCCAGAACAAGGTGAAATGTTGGGTGACGAGGATAATGAGATATCAGCCGAAGATCTCATGGACTATTGGCACAGTTTAGAACAATTAGAAGATCTGATGATCATAGGAGCAAATGAGGCAATGGAGCCTTGTGATTTTTATTCTCATAGTTTGTGTACGTTTGCAGGATATGCAGAGGATGATGGACAATCTGGTGAAACTGTCACAAACAAGAATAATGCTCTTGAGCTGAATTATGATGGAGAATCCCTTTTAGAGGAAGAAGGTGCTATCTATTGTAGCAGAAGGAGTTCATAGATGAAATTATGTTTGGTGTGAAACAATTAGATGAATTTGATATGGACCAGAAGTCTAATGACAATGCCATAGTGGTATTACAAGAAGGTAAACAAATGAATTTGTTTAATGGAATTGATGAAAGAACTTTGCCATGTGATAGTACAAAAACCAGGATAACTCAGGAGGATTGCCAAGAAAAGAACGAGGCTAAGGATGGAAGTTGTGATGAACTGTTGGAGAGATTTCACAGGGAAATAGAATTCTTGGAAAGATTGCTCAAGGAACCTGAAGGAGAAATGAAGCTTTCAGAACCTAATGGAGAAAAAGGTGTGGAAGATAGCATTAATAAATATGATGTTGAAATCAAAGAAATTGAGCAGAGATTATTTGAAGGTGAGATGAAAGATCAGGAGCAACAAGGAAGTTATGTCCTCGGAGACATGAATGAGACAGAAATATTAATCTAGCAAGATGAAGATGGAAGGAAGAAACAATTTAAAAGCGATGACCAGCAACATGAAGATGAATTTAAGAAAGGCTTTAGATTGCAGAAGTATAGCAACTGGCAACAGCATGAAGAACAAGAGACTAGTCTAGTAGTACTGAGAGCAAAAGTGAATATAATAACAGAAGGGATATAAAGAAAGACAAGAGAAGACTGAAGATACAAATGGAGAATGAAGAAAAGGGTCAAGTGGAAGCTATTGCAATAGAGGTGGAATGGCAAACTGATGAACGAGTTCAGGGAACTTGAACAAATTCATATTTATTTGTTTGAGAAGGAAAGACTCAAAGAAATGGATTCACAACAAGAAGGATCTGCTGAAATCCAAAAGATATATGATGGAGGATTGGTGCTTGAAGCATCAAAAGAAAATGAAAGGTATTGTATTTTGAAAATTGAAAGTTGTTGTGTGTTTGCAGGTCATATAGACTTGAGGAAAGACAAGTAGTTATTGGAAACTATTATATTAACAAGTGGAGAGATGACTACTCATAGTCATATGCAGAATAAGGAGGAAAGTTACAGCCAAGTATAGGTAGATGTCTAGTCAGATGACATCCAAAGGATAAGTCAAAAGGAGGATGGCAAAAGAATTATTGAGATCAAAGGATACACTGAAGTAAGGCGACTGTTTAGTGTTGTCATAAGTGAAGGGAACAACGCAGTTATGATTTTTTAGAAGTTAAAGGAAGGAAACTCACATAATCATGTGAAGTAGAGGAAAGGACAATTGTTAAACATAGCTGTAGTGATTTATGTAGGCATTAGACAATTGTTGAAAGGAAAGCAACTACTAAAAGTTGATACAGAAAATTTTGTAGATGTTAAATAGTCATTGGGGATTATTGACCTTGAAGGAAGCCAGAGTAAAGAGGGACTAAAGACAGATGATGTAGACAAATAAGATTGTACAGAACTTTTGGGAGAAATTCCAAATGAGATGGTAGATTTGTGGCAAAAGTTAAGTCTTTTGAAGAGGAGGCAAGGAAACCAAGGAACAAGTGATCAGACTGTACAACCAAATCTGAATAAGAATGAAGAAGTTGTCATGGACGATAAATATGAGAAAGAAGTTTTCAGAAGTGTTGGCATAATAAGGAAGAAAGGTAAAGTAATTATGTTTAATGAATTGATTCATTCTGATGAAGATTTATATGCAAGTACAAGGCAATGTGAAATGAATTTGAAACACGGAGTTGATTCTGAAGATCAGATCGAATTAGGGAGGGATGGGAGCAAAATGTCTCAAAAAGATGGAATGATGTTGAATCTACAGTATGAGAGTGTTGAACTAGAAATGAATTCAAGAGGTGATAGTAAAAGAATTACTATTATACCACAAGGATTTATTAATAAAGAAAAAGCTGAAGATGAAATTTCAGAAATGTATATGGGAAAAATATTGGCATCGGGATTATGATGTTCTTATTCAAGAACACAGTGAGATGCAGGAGAATAGTGTTCAACACCTGAGAAGTGAAGTGGAAAAAGAATTGGATGAGTTGTGGATACTCATACGACAACATTCCAATAAACAAATACAGGACAAACGAAGAAAGGAAGATTGGCTGGAAAGAATGGTACAGGTGAAGGGAATGGAAAACTGCAAATTAGAGTGAGCAAAACAACAGCAAAATATGTGAAAGTGACAGCACCAGACAGTGAGAGCATAACAAATGGGGCATTACAGCACAAAGGAGGGAGACCTGAAGAAGAACAAACAACAACAGCAACCAAGAATAGATTGAAAAACCAAGTATGGGTCTAGGAGGACACAAATCAGAAGCACATGATTAGGAGATCATGATTAATTTAAACTTTGGGAGTCTGATGCAGGAGCATCAAGGCCTAGCCAGCAATGTGATGGAGTGGTCACATGTTGTGGCTAATGAAAGTTTGGAGGAAGACTTGGTTATTTAAATTGTATTAGTTTCAATTATGTAAGTGGTTAATTTGTTGCCTAATTCTCAACAGAATTGGGAATAAATGGCAAATGATCCTCCATGCATGGAGATCAAACCAAGTAGTCTAGTTTGTTTAGATTAGGATATGACTTGAATTCTAAATGTATAATTTATTCCTCCAATTGTGGAGGAGATGGGTAACTAGCATATATGCAATTTCCTTTGTTTTCTGAAAGAGAGCGAGAGGAGAGATAGAGAGGGAGAGGACCCGAGAGCACTGTAAGCCTACGGGCTGTGTAGAAGGAAGAGGCCATTAATTAGATTAACCATGCTAGAGAAGGGAGAGAACCCAAAATATATTTTTTTATTTATGTTTGTATACATAGGATTGATTGGAGTGATAGAACTGTGTGATTGAATGCATTTCTTTTGGGACAGAGGGCTTTACCTATGTGATCAGGCCGAAGGGTGAAGCTCTTTTATTTGTTTACTATGAATAATCAGTGTGCATGCATAATCACATAACCAGCCCATGGAGGCTTGAATGCTTGTTTTTCTATCTATATTCTAATGCTCTTAATGTCGACCCGTGTTTTTCATATGTTCTAATCGAATTACTGTGTTAAAGGATCGTTTGGTGGGCGCATTCCATTGAACTGGTTTTGAAGGCAGAAAACTCAAATACATTAAGTATCAGGCGTAAAACACAGTTGGATTGAGAATCCAGATCTCAAATCCTTTAAACAGAGATTTTGAACGTTATCGAGTTAGTAGAACCCCGAACCACATAGCCCCTATGTATTTCCTTGTCGGATTGCTAAAAGCCATTTACAAAGGGAAATCACGCTAAATCCTTAGCGGATTTGGAGCAACGGACTTCAAAATTTATACACGGAAACTTTGAGTCATATCGGGTTCGGCTTATCTATCGCGTCGCGCAATTGTATGGGCACAAGACCAAAGCTTGTCCCCAAACCCTTTGCGATTGCAATTGCCAATGTAAATCGCATTGGCATATAGGAGCAGGAGTTATATATTGTAAAGCGCCTATTACCATTGCTGATAGCGATATGATATCACATTGGACCTTTGATAAGGGGAGCACCGATAGTTGTTGACCATTGAGACCTCTGATCGTCAATTTAGCGATTGAATCTGAGTCATCCAATCGACTAGATCTCGATCCGTGGCAATAACAAATATGACTGTGTAAAAAGGCAGAAAATCATTGTTTTGGCATTTTGGAGAGTATTCGGTCCCAAAAGGGAAAAGGCATGGTTTAAGCTTTTTCGAAGGCTTTCCACTCCCAATAGAGTAAAGAGCCTATATTTTGTAGAGAAAGGGTGTAAAGTGGGGTGGTTTGGGATTTTTAAGGCTAAATGCCTATAGAACACTTTCGATATGCATATACGTGGGAAAGAACTTTTAAAGGGCCATTAAGGGGAAATTAAGCCCTGATAAGGTATATTGGTTGTGCAGCCTTAGGGTTGCACCATTGAGGTTTGTGTAAGATTAATGAAATCTGAATTTTGAGTTATCACTGTTAGGAATAAGGAAAATTTAGGGTTTGCAACAAACCCTAGTGGAAGCTATTCATGTTGTTGATTGAGTTGTGACTGGTTTTTATTGTTGAAATCTCATATATGAAATCTAGGGTTTGTATGAAATCCTAGAAGGACGTCTAACATATGAATTTTGAAAGTTGTTAGATACATTGTAGATATATATTTTTTTGAATTGTTCTAGGGTTTACAATATGATGTAGGAGGGCATGTCATACATCTGGAAGAAACATTGAAACCCTAGATGTAATGAATTTTTTTATGAAATGCTCAAAGTCTTGATGAAGTAGTCTAGGGTTTATGAAAAAAACTAGCAATAATTTGAACTGTATGTGTCTCTTGTGTGTAACTAAGTTTGAGTATTTTGATGTCTAAATTTGAATGCTTCCATGATTTTGATATGGTTAACTTCATGCTTCTATAGATTTGGTTGTACTTTCTATCTATGTTCTGCAGGTACATAATCTTTAAGATGGTGAAGATGTTTGTTGATATGATAAGCATGATGTGAATGATGATAGTCATGATAACTTTGATAAGAAGGATGGAAGCTATGAAGGATTCTCCAATGTCATAGAAAAGAAATGGAACTCCCTAAGTTAAGAGGGAGCTTGGATGAAAGTTGATCTCCCTAGGTTAACAGGGAGGGAGGGTATATTCCTTGTATATGAATGATTAGATCCTTCCTCATTAAGAGGAAGTGATGGATATGGTTTTCTATTCAAGTGTCACGCAATAGACCAGGACTAACAATCGTAAGTCTTAGTGAAGGCCATGAGTGAGAGAAGAAAAATGGAGAATATATTTTGAGGGGTTGTCGAGATAAGAAGAGTCGAATCTATTAGCAGAATATGTTGTTGCATGAGAAGTAGGAAAGGAAGTTGCATCGTTGAGGAATATTTTGTCAATATTCATTGGGAAAGCTCTAGGTCCTACTGTGAAAAGTTGAGAAACAACATCAAATTGTATGGAAGACACTAGAGATTTATTCCTATTTTATGTACATTTGAAAGTTTGTTACTATTTGGGATTGTGTTTGTACAGGTAAATCTCTCGAAGGTTTGATAGCATGTTCTACATGCTTAGAGTTGTTGGTCATTTTGATTAGGATAGATTTTTTTCCGATCTATTTGATCGAGGAGGATTTGTTACTGATTAAAATAATCGAGAAGTTGAGGCTTTGTGTGTGAGACATTGCCTGGGAGGACATCTAGCTGACACTATGTGTTGATGTTTAGTTCTCGAAGTAGGAAGGGTGGCATTGGTCGTAGAGCTTTGACCTCAGATACGCACCTAGATCCCTAGGTTTATGGTCAGTAAGTCCATCTTAGTCCCACTTGGATAGATTTTCCTAGTCAAGAATCTAGTTTGTGGCATTATGGTGCCTAAACTGTTGAGAGACCTTAGATAGATTTCCCTGGTCAGGAATCTAGTCCATGGCATTGCGGTGCCTAATCTCTTCATAGTTCATATAGTTTGAGATCTTTTGTATGAATACCTCCCTAGTTAAGAGGGAGTGTTAAAAAATGTAACAAGGTTCAGTCTTCATAAAATGTATTTGTCAAAAGAATTTTTATTATTGTTACAATGACTTATTAAAGCATGGGTTTCATGCTTGGGTCATCATTTTATTACTCAAAGTCCCCATTGTGGACTCCTAGGATTAATAAAGAGTCATTAGAGTCATTATATATTTTATGAGACCCTTCTTGGGCTTTCGAACGATGTAAAAAGAAAAAAAAATTGAGCCAAAAATGAACTATTTAACCTCCACACCAAGTCGACCTCAAGGAAGGAAATTCAACATCATTGGAAGGCTATATATTCAAGGCAGTTCAACTTCATTTGGAGCATCTCATCTCTCTCTCACATAGTTCAATATTTGAAGTTGCAAGCTGAAAGCTGGGAAAAGTGTGAAGGTGAAGAAGGATGCTAAAAGGACTGTGATTTTGGTCAAGTAAGAAGGAAAGGACAAAATCGAAGTTTTGGTATCTCTCTCTCTTGTTGGCTATATTAGGAGATCGAAGTCTCCTTTTCAAATTCAAAACTGCTGATGATGCCAGAAGCTGCCAAAGTTGTTGCTGATGTCAGAAGATGCCAAATCAAAGTTGTTGTTGTTGCCACTTCTTCCAAGTCAAAGTTGGTATGGTTGAAGTGTTGCTGCTACTAGGTCGAAGGTTTGATCAAAGAAGGAGATGTTGGCTGGTTATGGAGGAGGTCTTTGTCTAGGTTGAAGATTCTCAAGGAAAACTATTGAAGGAATTGATTTTGACTAGGTTTTTCCCTAGATAGGGGTTTTGCCTTGACAGAGTGCCTAAATCTTGTGTCTTGTGTTTTTGTGAACTTTGTGAACACATAATTTGGTAATTTCTTAATGAAAGATGATATAACAAATAAGTAAACGAAGCCAACATTATTAACAAGTCATTATCAAGAAAGAGAAATCTAACCCTAATTCTACTAGCATTAATTTCTCAACAGATGTGGTATTCTTCCTTCAAGATGAATGATGAGTCTTCTTCATTATGCCCTTCCTTCTGTTCTTTCTTATGTCCTCCAAAGTATCTATGGTGAATGTCTTCCACTTATGCGAACAAGAGTGATCTTCAAGCTACCTTGTCTTCACCTTAGTTCTCATACCATGTTAAGAAATCAGTAGGGAAACAATTGGGATGATTTCTTTTTACTTAATAATTGCTTGTGAAGATATCTTGGCTTATTATTAGTTTTATTATGTTCTTTTCATCAAACAATTACTAAAACCATAAACCTTGAATATCACAAAAAGACAATGAACACAAGATGTAGGCTCCAAGCTAGGGAAAAACCCCTCCAAGGGGAAAACCGAAACAAATCTTCTCTTCTTATAGAATCAAATCAAAGTGAGAAATCCAAGACCCAAAATCCAAGACCAAGAACTCCCATAAGACCCAAGGCAACCCTCCTTCGAGGATCTTCCAACAAGTCAAATTCAACTCAAGTCAATAATAGTCAAAGCTCTCCAAATTTGCCCAAACTTCATAATTTCTTCCTAGACAATTTCTAAAATTTGTGCACATGTGAAAAATTATCTCTCTTTTGACCCTTTCTCTCCTTCGACTTTGATTATTCTTCTAGGCTTCTTCGCTTGTTTTCTTTCACTTCTTGGCACATAAATCAAACTTGCATGAGATTATCCAAATGAGGTCAAAATGTCTTCTATTTATACACATCAAGGAGGTTGAATGGGTCCCTTCCAGGGCTGACTTGATCTTGTGGGGACAAAATTGATAATTTTGACTCCAATAATTTATTTTTTCCATCTCTTTTGAAAATTCCAATTAGGACTTGACTCAAGTACAATAATTTGACTTATAACAAATATTATTTTCACTAAATTAACCCTAGAAGCATGAAAAATATGTGTGACCTAAATAACAATTTGTGCTGAGCATGAAACCCATGCTTGAAAAATGATAATTATTTTTCCTTTTTTGCTTTTTACATGAAATACATGATGATACTAATTATGAAGACCAAACCTAGTTACATTTTCCAACATTAATACAATCGAATGCATCTGACTCAACTACCTTCAATAAATTGTTATTTTCTTTCGTAGTTATTTTATGTTTTCAATCATTTATACACAATATCTCTCTAGAATTAATTCTTAACATTTCATAATTTTGATCTCTTTCAACTTTATTTCATTTATATCCCTTGAATTTTACCACTGGAGCAATTAATTCTTATAGAAATTATTTCGAAGAGAATTGAGAATTGTTGGTCTTTTTCATTGATTGTTTATGGAGGTTACCTTATAGAATGAATTTCTTTAAACTCATTATATTAATTTATTGCTTGTATTAAGAAAAATAAAAACATAAAAGAACAAAATAATTGTTAAAATAACTTTAAATCCCATCATAAGGTTTTTGGACCATTAACTCGAAGGGTTATTCCACACCAAACATGGAAGAGTCTAATTGGGCCTCATCCTTGGATTTAATCCCTAGTATTGATAATTGGGAATCTAGCCCCCTCAACAAAATAAAAATTAGAACAACCATTAAGTAAAAGTCAAATTGGAAATTGCCAGTAATAGAACCACTCATTCCTTATTTTCAACATTGTTCATTATAAAATTTTAACTAGCCTTAAGTTCAAAATTTCAACACTTTCTTATCACAATGATTTCAATAATCAAACATTCAAATAAAAGCAACCATTAAATAGAACTAGAATTAAACATTCCATGAAGACATTACAATTATTGGAATCTTGACTCAACATTTTCATCATTATTCATTGTAGAAAAACGAGTAGTCTTTAATTCAAAAATTTAACAATTTCCAACACAATTTTTTTAGTAATGAAAGATGAAAATTAAAGAAATAATTAAAGCAAACTCATATGAGACATTCTTTAAAGATATTACAAGTAATGAAATCTTGACATTTTCAACATTGTTCTCGGGAACTAGAGGAGTAAGTAAAAAATTAACAAGTTCGTTCAAATTTAACTCATCTTGGTTGAATGATGAAGATTTCCTAGAAATGGTGCAGACTGCATGGAATCCTTACAATCATCAACTATAGACTTCAGTGGCGGCTCAGTTTGCTTCAAACTTTTCCAAATCAAACAAGCCATCCTCCATTGGGCAACTCAGAAAAGAGTGATGGATGAGAACACCAAGTTTCTCCAAAACTATACCAAGGGTGGGAAAATTTCCAACAGAATATGGAAGTTGGAGGATCAAGAATGGAACTAGGCCTACTCTTTTGAGGATTTATCATTTGGCTCTCATGGGTAAAATTAATTTCAAGAATGTCTTCCTGGAAAAAGAGGGAACTTTGATAGCAGAGATTGTATGATTGGCACAATTGTTTCTAAGTTTTGTGAACAAGGAGGATAAGTAACAACTTATGGAAGAAATTTCCAAAGAAGAGCTCAAATCAGTCCTACACAATTTTTAGAAGGATAAGAGCCTAGGGTCAGATGGTTGGATGGTGGAATTCATTTTAGGATTGTTTGAAGTTCTCGGAGAAGACCTCCTTAGGGTGGTAGAGAATTAAAGAATAAAAGGAAGAGTTTTGGTTGCTTTCAACTCCACAATCATAAAATTGATCCAAAAAGTGGATCATCCCCATACTTTTGATGACTTTACATCGATATCACTATGCAATTTTATATATAAAATAATTGCAAAGGTAATTTCCAGGAGAATCAAGCCCATCCTCCCAAAAGAAATCACCCTAGAGTAGTTTGGTCTCTTGGAAGGTCATCAAATACATGAAGTTATAGGGTTGGCGCAGGAAGGTTTACATAGTCTCAAAACTCAAAATTTGAAAGGTGTGGTCCTAAAGATCAACCTTTCCAAGGCCTACAACAAATTAAATTGGTTATACATTTGGATTTTGCTTACTCATTTGGGTTTCAAAGTTCCTTTCCACTCTTAGGTAATGAGTTATATATCTATAGTATCTTTTGTTGTGCTCATCAACGATTCAACATCGTCATTATTTCAAGCATATAGGGGTCTAAGGAAGGGTTTCCCCTTGTCCCCTTTACTCTTCCTCCTAGTAGCAGAATGCTTAAGGAGAATGTTGGGGGAGGCAAAGTGCAGGGGGGAATTCATGGGTATAGTGATAGCTAACAATATTTCTATTACGCACCTACTATTTGTAGATGGCATTCTAATTTTCGGGGATGGTTCAAGGAAAGATGCAAACTTTCTTCAAAACTCTTTAAGCCTATTTGGGAGAGCAACAAATATGAAAATTAATGCTTCCAAATCTACTCTTTCCACAAATGATCTTTATGACAATGAATTATTTAATTTTCATACTAGGTTCCCTTACTCTCCTGTTTTGTTGGATGATGGCTTGAAATAAATGGGATTCCACTTGAACCCAAACAACTATAGGAAATTTGATTGGTCTTAGTTAGTAGTGAAATTGGTAAAAAAAGTGCAAATAATGGATTTTTAGATGGTTATCTAGAGCAGGGAGGCTAGTGCTGATCAATTCTATTCTCGAAGAAATTCCAGTTTACTATATGTCCTTATCCTAGATCTCCAAGGGTGTCCTAGAAAAGCTTAGGAAGTTACGTCTTATATTTATGTGGGGAAGTTATAGGGATCCATTTTTTATGCCATGGGTATAATGGGAAAGGATTTTAGTTCCAAAATAATGGCGTAGTTGGGGACTAAAAAACATCCCCCTTTTTGCTAAAGCTCTTGTGGAAAAGGTGGGTTGGAGGCTCTTGTAAACCCAAAGCCTTTGGACATTGGTGGTCTATTATAAATATATTCATCCTTTATCCATAGAAGAATGGGTCAATCTTCCAGCAAGGACAAGGACAAATGTCTTGGTCATCTGGAAAGCGATTACAAAACCTTTTCAGCTTATCAAATATGGCCTCACTTAGAGAGTTGGAAATGGTTAGAGGATGTGAATTAGAGATGACCCTTGATTTGGGTGCAGTGCAAACTTTCAGCTTGCCTCGGAGCCAATGGCTACTTTAGGCTATCCTAGATAGCAGACTATATACAAACAACCATCTAGGCCTAAGATTGGTTATTTACTAGGAAATTGAACATACCAATTTTTTTTTTTAGCTAATGGGAAAGATATATGATGGCTCTTCAAAATTATTGTATTAGGTTGAAAATAAGGGAAAATGAATTGTTGTGGGCCTTTTCTTCTTTCGGTGACTACACCAAAAATCTAAGATACTAGCACCTCATTGTTGATCGACTAAATGGCATTCATGCTTAGTGGTGGAAGCCTTTGTGGAAGATAAAATGCCCAACAAAGGCTCGGCTATTTATCTGGTGCATAATAGAAAACAAAGCTCCAACCTAGGACATAATAAAAAACTACCAGATTAAAGGTCCAAGTTGGCTCCTCTTATGCAAATATAAGGAGGAGACTGCCAATCATCTTCGCATTCAATGCTTGTTCACATAGTTTGTATGGACTATTTGTAACACACAGTTGAATTTCCTAGGTGAATGGAGAGGTGGAACAATTATAGAAGCATGGCATGGCTGGTGGAATAACATTGAGGTTCATATGTTCATGACACTTTCATTACTCATTCTTTAGGGTGTGTGGCTAACCCTGAACAAGACAATTTTCCAAGAAGTGCTTTCTTCCCCATATAGGATAACCACACAATCTTTAGCCATTTTCTAGCTCTTGCCACAAAAAGGGAGGATCCTCACTCCCAGGATCATTAATGTTGAAGATATTGACTGCTCGAAGTTGTGGGTTTTCTTTGACAGGGAATCCGACGGTAAAGAATGTCGAGGTGGGGGGTGTTGTTCTGCATCTCATAGATTCTCACAATGGAGAAATTCCCATTGTAGATCAATAGATTATGCAATATACTAAAACATAATACAAGATCTACTTCTACAACACTTAGCGGAAGCTTAATCGAATTGAGCAAGATCAAGAGAACACATATAACTGAGAATGAGAAATCAATCACACATAACACAGAAGAAATAACCCAGGGAAAGCCTCAACCTAAAACCCCAATCTTTGTATTATCATACAAGTGGAAATCTTGTTCAAGTTACAAAAAGAATCAACTCTTAAGCTATCCTGCTCTCTCTACAATCAAATAATACAACTCACAGACTGAATAGACATAGTATATGCCCTCCTCAAGCCCTCCAAGCCTCCTATTTACTTGCGCATTTTTTCTTGGGGCCCAGTGAAGCCACAGTTTGAATTGGCCTCATCACACTCACAAAACCTGAAGAAGTAACTGCGCAATCCTCAAGGAAAGAATTCCTTCTGCATGCATGGAATATTCTGGCAACTGATAGTACACTTCCCCTCCATCTAATCTCAAATGGGTCTCTGTCTAAACTGACATGGATGAGTTATTTATGAGAGAATATTCAGTTATTTGAAGTGCAGTAGTTACATGCATGCAAGCATTAACTAACTGAACTTACATTAATTCAACAAACTGTTTGAATTAATCTAACTAGACTTGACTCAGTTAACTGAGCCAACTAATTACAACTCAATAGTAAAACTCATCCTTATCTCTTTAACTAGTGGATAAATTCCTCAATTAATGGAGAAACTGTTGCATGTCCCCACATAGACTTCATGTTTGATTTTCCTTAACTAATTAACTCAAGGTGAAGTAATTAATTATTTTACAAACAACTGCTAAGATCAAATTCGAATTTTACTTCACTATTTTAGTTTAGGGACTGACTAAAATAGGAAGGAATCCCGAAATGTTATTTATAGAATGTTATTTTTAGCACTTCCATTTTTCATCCCTTGTTGTTATGTTCAACACTGGCTAAACTGCTATTTATAGCAGTGCTATTTTTAGCATTTCTTGTTGCTATTTTCAACACTCCCTCTCAACAAGAAAGGGGTTATCAGTAACTCCAATCCTATCTTTGTGGAACTCGAACTTGCATTTTGACAATGACTTAGTCAAAATATCTGCATCATGTTCCTCGGTAGAAACATACAGTAACAACACGATCCTCTTGACCACACAGTCTCGAAGATGGTGATACCAGATATCAATGTGCTTGGACCTATCATGAAAAACTAGATTCTCAGAGAGTTTGATACAACTCTGGTTGTCGCAGTAGATCACTGTAGGATCCATCATCTGACCAAATAATCCCACTAGAATCTTCCTCATCCAAATGGCCTCACATGCAGCCTGACTAGCAGCCATGTATTCAGCCTCTACTGAGCTAAGTGCAACTGATCTATGTTTCCTGTTGTACCAGGAAATTGCAGCTGAACCAAGGTTGAAGATTCCTCCAGAAGTGCTCTTCCAGTCTGATGAACTCCCTTCCCAATCCACATTTGTGAAGCCCTGAAGCTTCACTCTCTCTGTCTATCTGTACCACAATCCGAACTGAGATGTGCCTCTGAGGTATCTCAGCACATGATTCACTGCCTTCCAAAACAGCCTGGTAGGCTAAACCATAGCTTGACTCAGCTGGTTCACCGCAAAGCATAAGTTGGGTCGTGTGTTCACCAGATACATAAGTGAACCCACCAGCTGTCGATAAACAGTAGCAGCTACTACCTCACCTGAAGTAGCATCCTCCTTCCTCCAATTCCTATCTAGAGGAGTCTGCATGGGCTTGCACTTATCCATGTGAAAGTGCCTGAGTATCTAATTGGCATACTTGCCTTGAGACACAAATACTTCCCCATCTTTCTGCCACACCTCCATGCCTAGAAAGTAGTGCATAAGGCCCATGTCTTTCATTTCGAACTCTCTTGCAAGTTCCTCCTTACAAGACTGTATCAGCTGATCATCACTTGTCAAAATCACATCATCGACATAAAGAACAATGATCAGTGGTTTACCTTCTACCATAATGTGGTAAAGGTTTGCATCTGCTTCACTCTTCGTGAAGCCGAAACTGGTGAAATAGTTGTCAATCCTGGTGTACCAAGCACGAGGTGCTTGCTTCAGCCCATACAAAGCCCTCTTGAGTCTGCACACATGCAACTCATGATCGAAGGTCTCGAAACCTTCTGGCTGCTCAATGTACACCTCCTCCTCAATCTTCCCATTGAGGAATGTTGTCTTCACATCCATCTGGTGGATCTTCCACCAGATCTGAGCTGATAGTGCCAACATCGATCTAATCGATGAGTACCTTGCTATGGGAGCAAAATTCTCATCATAGTTAATCCCCTCGACCTGTGAGAAACCCTCAGCAACAAACCTTGCCTTATGTTCCTCAACACTGCCATCAGTTGCCTGCTTTACCTTGTAAAGCCATCTGGAACTCACCACTGACTTGCCCTGAGGTCTTGGGACAACATCCCACACATTGTTCCGAATGATAGAGTCATACTCCTCTACCATTGCATCAACCCAAATTGGTTGCTGCACTTCCTCCTCGAATGAAGAAGGTTCGGTATCTACACACTTCCCAACCAGTGCCATGTACCCAGTGTACCGCTCGGGTGACCTCCTCTGTCTGCGCTGAGAAGATGGTTGTCCCACATTCTCCCGCACATCCAACATCAACCTGTCAGCTTCCCTTGAGTGTTTCCACCCATCTCTGGAAGTATCAGCATGAGTGGATGTCTCCACTCTCGGATCCTCTGCATGCGGTTGCTCCGCATCAATCTGAGGCTCCTCCTCCTTAGGAACTGAAAGTTCCTCATCTACATGCAACTTGAGCTCCCTCTCAAGTGACACTTGCATGGCTTTCTGCTCGTTGAACTTCAGATCCCTGCGTACCACAGCCCTCTGAGTGGAAGGCAGGTACACCCGATAGTTGTGGGGTGTATTCGTGTACCCCACAAGTATTCCCAACTCAACTGTTGGGTCTAGCTTCTTCCTAGCATCTTTGGTCACATGATAGCAAATTGATGATCCAAAGATTTGGAAGTGACTTACATCAGGTCGCTTCCCAGGATAGGCCTCCATAGGTGTCTTCATTCCCAGTATACAGTTTAGGCTACTGTTCTGCAAGTATACTATCGTATTGCATGCCTCAGCCCACAAATGCAGCAGTAGGCTTTGGTCATGCAACATAGCTTGAGCTGCTCCCACAATCGATCTATTCTTCCTTTCAGCCATCCCATTCTACTGTGGGTTATGGGGTGTCGTCAATTCCCGTTTAATACCTTCTGCAGCGCAGAAGTCTTTAAACTGTTGGGAGACATACTCTCCACCATTGTCGCTACACAAGGCTTTTATTTTCTTTCCAGATTCTTTCTCTGCCAAGGCTTTAAACTCACAAAACCTCAAGAAGGTCTGATCCTTTTTTTACATAAAGTAGATCCAGCATCTATGAGAAAAATCATCAATAAAAATAACATAGTACCTTTGTTTAGACGTGGAGGTTGTACATAAAGGTCCACAAACATCTGAGTGAACTCACTCCAGGATTGCTCCAGCTCTACTATCTCGATCTGGAAAGGAAGATTTCGCATACTTACCCAAGCTATAACCTTTGCATGTAGTCGTTTGCTCAAGTTTTCCCTTGGGTAATCTGGTAGAAATCTGCTACATGATCTTCAGGGCTCCATGGTGCAAGTGAACCAGTCTTCTATGCCATAGCTCGGCAACATCTTGGCTTTGCACCATCTCAACTTTGGAACTCAAAGAAGCACAATCGTCTACCTCTAGCTTGTAGAGATTCTTAACTCGAATCCCTATTCGCTTTGCCTATCCAGTACTAATATGCCTCAGGAATACCTTTAATTGAATAAAGACTACATCATAGCCTTTATCTTCTAGCATAGTGACATACACAAGATTCTTCTTCAGACCTGGTACATACTTTAGATCAATCAGGATGAGGGGAGCTCCATGCTCCCTCTGAAACACAACTGTACCTTCACCTTAAACACAGTACTTTCCATCATTTCCCATCTCGATCCGCATCTAGAGATCCTTCTCCTCCAAGGTACTAAAAAGATTCTTGTCCCCTGACATGTGGAATGAAGCTCCACTGTCCAGGTACCACACACATCCCACCATGGATGAAACCATGCATGCGATAAGCGAGAAATCCAGCTCAAACCGTGAGGCCAGTGCCTCACCATCAGATCCCTTCGAGGAACCCTTCTTGGATTTCTTTTGTGGACAATTCGTAGCATAATGGCCCACTTCATGACAATGAAAGCATCACACTTTCGATTTGTCAATCTTCTTCCCACCATGGGAAGAACCAGAATTTGGGATGGGATGCCTTCCCTTTCCCTTTCCTTGCCTTACTCGCTAAGGCTAGATTTTCCTCATCATCTTGCTTCAATGAGGATCCATCTCTGGTGCTTCTTCTTATTTCGTCCTGCATCATGTTCAACCAAAGTCATTCCCAATCTGGAAGTTTTCTCTTCCATTAACCGAGTCTTGGTAGTTATGCCAGCTCTTAGGAAGACCAAGGAGTGCAAGACTCACCATGTCATCATCAACGGTCGTGATCCCTACACTTCCAAGCTCATCCCTGCAGGTGGTGGGCTTGTTCAAATATGTAGAGATCGTGTCACCCTTTTCACACTTGATCTTATGAATCTTGTCTTTCAGCGCCAACTTCCTCTGATCGTTGTTGTTCTGATATAGATCTTTCAATGTTTTCCACATCAAAAACGGTGTCTCCTACCCATGTAGGCTTGAGACGATGTGGTCTTGAACTCCCTCCAGGAGGATTCTCCTTGCTCTAGCCACACATTTATTCCATTCCGCTAGTTGAGTAGCATCAGTCGGCTTGGGGACTTCTTGATCAATGAAGTCCTTTAGACTGTTATCCTCTAATACTGCTTCCATACGATCCTTCCAGGCTATATAATTCGAGATGCCATCAAGGGCATACTCGAGTCTTAAACCATTGAACGCCATTGTTCAAATTGAGATGTGATAAGAACTCGATTTCTATATTCAGGAACCACAAACTTCGAACTTCTCCTTATTGTATATTTTTCTTCGCCTTGATCACCTTCACTCTGATACCATGTAGAAATTCCCACTGTAGATCAACAAATTATGCAATATACTAAAACACGATACAAGATATACTTCTACAAAACTTAGCGGAAGCTTAATCAAATTGAGCAAGATCAAGAGAGCACATATAACTGAGAATGAGAAATCAATCACACATAACACAGAAGAAATAACTCAGGGAAAGCCTCAACCTAAAACCCCAATCTCTATATTATCATACAAGTGGAAATATTGTTCAAGTTACAAAAAGAATCAGCTCTCAAGCTATCCTACTCTCTCTGTAATCAAACAATACAACTCACAGACTGAATAGACATAGTATGTGTTCTCCTCAAGCCCTCCAAGCCTCCTATTTCCTTGCGTAGTTTTTCTTGGGGTCCATTGAAGCCACATGTGTGAATTGGCCTCATCACAATCACAAAACCTGAAGAAATAACTGTGCAATCCTCAAGGAAAGAATTCCTTCTGCATGCAAGGAATATTCACAATGGAATATTCTAGCAACTGATAGTACACTACCCCTCCATCTGATCTCAACTGGGTCTCTATTTGAACTGACATGCATGAGTTATTTATGAGAGAATATCCAGTTATTTGAAGTGCAGTAGTTACATGCATGCAAGCATTAACTAACTAAACTTACATTAATTCAAACAATTGTTTGAATTAATCTAACTGGACTTGACTCAATTAATTGAGCCAACTAATTACA
Source organism: Pinus taeda (assembly GCA_000404065.3). Classification (NCBI taxonomy): domain Eukaryota; kingdom Viridiplantae; phylum Streptophyta; class Pinopsida; order Pinales; family Pinaceae; genus Pinus; species Pinus taeda. The sequence continues at coordinate 127,324 of APFE031587024.1, read as the reverse complement.
ACTCAATATTACAACTCATCCTTATCTCTTTAACTGATGGATAAATTCCTCAATTAATGGAGAAAATGTTGCATGTCCCCACATAGACTTCATGTTTGATTTCCTTAACTAATTAACTCAAGATGAGTTAATTAATTATTTTAAAGACAGTTGCTAAGATCAAATTCGAATTTTACTTCACTATTTTAGTTTAGGGACTGACTAAAATAGGAAGGTATCTCGAAATGTTACTTATAGAATGCTATTTTTAGCACTACCATTTTTCATCTCTTGTTGCTATGTTCAACGCTGGCTGAACTGCTATTTATAGCAGTGCTACTTTTAGCATTTCTATTTTTAGCATTTCTATTTTTAGCATTTCTTGTTGCTATTTTCAACAGTGTGGCAAACCCTAAACAAGACAATTTTCCAAGAAGTGCTTTCTTCCCCAGATAGGACAACCACACAATATTTAGCCATTTTCTAACTCCTGCCACAAAAAGGGAGGATCCTCACTCCCAGGATCATTAATATTGAAGATATTGACTGCTCAATGTTGTGGGTTTTCTTTGACGGGGAATTCAAGGGCAGAGAATGTCGAGGTGGGGGGTGTTGTTCTGCATCTCATAGATTCTCACAATTTTTCTTTACAAATGGGTATGGGGGAGGGCAACAACAACTATGCCAAGCTTATACCTCTAAAACTACTACTATTATTTGCGATTGAAAAAGGATGTCCCAACCTACAAATATTTGGTGATTCCATTTTGGCCATCAATTGGGTAAAAGGAGTCCAGAGATGCCACCATAAAATTTTGTTGCCTTTGTTGGAAGAAATTATTCGAATAAAATATTTATTTGATATTTGTTTTGTTTGTCACATTTGCAAGGAGCAGAATGGGTCCGTGGATGCCTTGTCTAAGGAGGGTATTCGACAAGCTTATGGGCAGTGGTTGGTCCAAGAAGACAGTGAAGGTGAACATTTTGAATTTTACCATGGGAATTTTATTGATGGTGGCCTCCTAGGATCTCCTCATAGATGAGGCACTGTGTCTCAACAAGATTTATAACATTTTAGTCATAGTCACCACTACAACTACATAATTTTTTGAAGTTACAACATATGAAATGAAAATTTTGTAAATTTTGGAAAATATTGGAGTCTTATGTGATGTATTGGCCCCTCAAAAGGGGAGATTTTGATGTTTATTTATAGAGTTAATAAGTATAATATGCTCTATTTTAGATAAGGAACTTCTATTTTCTTAGTTGGTCAGCCCCATCAAGCAAGGAATGCATACAAAGTATGCATCTCCATATGTAATTGGTCATTTTGCTAATGAAAAATTACAATTTTTTTGTAAGGAAAAAAACACTATCGCTTTTAAAAAATTGACCAAAATTAAATTAAAAATTTGATACCATTCCCAACGAAAGAATTTTGATAATGAAGAATACAAACCAAAGAATTCATTAACTAAAACTTATATTGGACATTTCTTGAATATGTTACTAGCATCAGAACCTCAACTAGACAATTTCAACACTATTCACTATAGAAATCTGACAAATTAAAATTTTAAAATTATAGCAATTGCTAACGCAAGATTTTCAGTAATGAAGAAAATATGCAAATCAATGCAGTGATTAACTACTACTCATATTGGAAATTCTTTGAAAACATTACAAGTAATGGAACCCAACTTTTGCCCAAAAAATGGAAGCCTAACTTAACTTTTTTGACATTATTCCTAATGCAAATTTGACTATTTTTTTTTTGTTGATTAAAAACTTCCATTGAAACGTAAACATTGCCCTACTAAAATCAAAGTTTTTCCATCTTACATTCGTGGTTTTCCACAGGGGAAACCAAACCGACGGTAATGAATGTTATTGTCATAAAGACCCAACATCAAAACTTTCTAAATATAAATGCTGAACTAGCTAGTTTCCTGGTAAAACACTATCTGAGATTGTTGACCAAATAAAAACATAGTAGCTTCCAATTATATTGACCATACATCTAACTATTAAAATAAAATTATGTAACAAAAATTTCAAACTAGAATTATGAACAATCATCACTTGTCAGAAGACATCATTGGGGCCAGGTCCCATGCACTGGAACCTATTGGAGGTTTAAGAGCACACTAGAGGTATCCTTCGATATGTGCTAGGTGAGCATCAAGGCTGGTCAAGAAGGAGCGTTGGTGGTGTTGGAACCTTTGAATTTCATTGAGGCATGTAATGATATCAGTGCAGTCCTCATATTTCTCTTTGAGCACATGACCTAAGAGTATCTTCATTTGCAAGTGGAGGGTAATAGAATTAAAATATTAACTCTACCTCCCCTTGGTGTGACTAGGATTAGGTACCCATCTAGCCACTTCAGTTTGGATTTTAGAGTCAAAGTAGGCCTAGGGATTATTGGTGGTTAATGCTTCTAACTGATGAATCTCAGCCTTAATTTTAGGGGGTTGGAGGAGTGGAATATGGTGATGACAGATTGAGCTTGTGTCTGGGGTCAAGACATGTCTGAAGCTCCATGACCTTCATACCCGCATTGGGATCTCATCCTTTGGCATAACATGGAACTGGAGAAAAGGCCAACTATAGAAGGAAACAACCCCTAAAGGAGGCAAAAGGCAATAATACCAACAAGATACAACCAAAGAAAATTTGATAATACCTTTGAAGAGTGGACTCAAATAAATGGTGGGAGAGGGTGAGGCATCATACATTAAGAGGGTAGAGCCCAAGGGTATGCCTTGGGTTTGGATAAAAGACCCAGAAAACCAAAGTAATCTAAGAGAATCTATCACCACCAGGCCGCGATGCAGACCAAGCACCAGACACCAACATGTAAAGAGAGACGAACTCAGAGTTTGTAAAAGAGTGGACACAAGAAATGCTACTCGTTCTCTAGAAACCCACTAGGCTCATATATTGTTTGTTCAAGTCCCTGTGTTCTCCTGGACCACTTGAATTTCTTGTTGGAATCCTTCCTCTGCCTCATCCTTACGCATGGAACCACTTCCTATTGTGTTGTCGCTGCCAACAAAATTCACTCCTAGGGGACCAAGACCTTCGATGCCCAATACGCCAAAAAGGTCTACATTGTAATAGAATTTTCCCACTTGTAGCAGAGATTCTATGCTTGCAACATATAAGAACAAGGGTCAACAATAGGGAAAGAATGAGTTCCCAGTGAAGGTGAAGATTGTCATCGTAATGATGTGTACCGAAGGGTTTGTTGGCATGTGTGGTTGCATGGGGTGGGATGGCCACACCACCCCGCCTCTTTAATGCAAGGAGAGGTGATGGGGTGGTGAGCCTCCCCCCTCCCCCCCCATGCCACTGGCTCTTTATCCAATACCTCAATTACGAAATAAATCTGACTAATCTTAACTACAAAATTTCAACTCGTTAACTACAACACATATAAAACATTTTGTAAAGACATTACAAGTAATTGAATCTTAATGAAACATTTTCAATACTATTCCTTATAGAACTTTAAACAATGTTAAATAAAAAAATTCAACAATCACAGACACAATAATTTCAACAGAATGCAAATTGAAGCAATCATTAGTTGCAACTAGCACTATACAATTTCAAGAAACAAAAAAGTCATGACTTGACATTTTCAACACAACTATTTATGAAAATTTGACCAATATTAAATAAAATATTTCAACAATTACCAAGATGATAATTTCAACAATGAATCTTAATTTAAATAAAAAGCAATTATTAACTACAACTCATACTAGACCATAATACATTACAGATAACAAAATCTTAACTCAACATTTTCAATGTTATTTCATGAAATCTATACAAGTAAAATTGAGCCATGAGGTGTACAAATCCTATGCATATACCTAAATAACAATATTTAAAGCTCTAGTTTGATCACATTGTTGAATGGATAAGACAAATGTGAAAGAAAGGTAGAGGAAAATAACTCAATTGATGGAGAGGAGTTTTCACCTAGTACGCATCTAGCAACAAACCTAGATGGCAAAAAATGAGAAGATGGGCATGTTTTCAAGAATCTTTCGTTAGGCCCAAAAGATTCCACAAGAAAAGTTCCATATTGTGTTGGTGTTTTGTTAACTTCTCCATTGGAAAAGACTAAATATTGAGCATAAATGGGGATTCGCGTGAATACATTCATAGAAAATGGTGGTATGATGGTCATTATGATTAGGCTAATATATGATGTCCTTATTGGAATCTATGAATGTAAAAAAAAATGGTGTAGGAGGAGAAGAAATCATGATGTTTAAGACATGTCTATTTCTATGTTCAATCCATGAATCCATGATAATTAAGGAACTTTTGTTATGATCACTTTGGATTAACTCAACTTTGTCAACATGTGCTTTCTCCTTAAGTGTGGACTGTAGAGTTTTCATATCATGGGGTTTGTAGCCTCTAAGTACCTTCGTAATCGATAAAGGGATTATCATTACCATAGGATTTAGTATGAAGGGTTTTAGAAATAGGAAACAATAACTAAAGTTCAATAATTGGGAGATTTTGAATAAACCATACTAAGTGGTCCCTCATGTTTCTTCAACCAAAAAACTTGCCAATGTAGGGAAAACATATTCTACAACAATTTTGGGTTTTTAGTGATTTTATTGGTTTCATTCCCATCATGGTATCCCATTATTGAATGATGTATAAATATGTACATGGAATCCTACTTTATATCAATGGAGTCATTTCTTGTGCCTATAATGAGGTGAAACATCTTGAATATCATTCTTTGACAATATGCTAGTTCAAAACCAAATTAGAAATTGACCAAGATCCCCTTTGTATAGTAAGACATAAGAGAATAATAATACAAATGATAATGAATAGTTCATAAGTTCCCACCATTACTAAGATCCACTTTGCATAAGAAGGCACACAAGAATAATTACATAAATGATAGAGAATACTTAATAAGTTCCCATCATTGCAAAACTTTTGAATGTCCTACCAAATATACAATGGATAAATCAGTTTTTTTTCCTCTACGAGATGACGGGTACACTATAGATTTATATAGTTGTAATCCATTCATTTTCTCAAACAACACAACTGATCATTTTTTTGTAAGACAAATTCATTGGTGATGTGTGGAAATTAATGTGTAGATTCGAAACTACTCATGAAATTTACTAAAACACAAGACTCGAAGCTACTTTGTTGATCTGCAAAAATTAATTCACCATCTAGAACACAAATCATAGACTGATCCGGATTTAAACAGGAACACAATAAAATACAGAGATAACCATATACACAAAGATGCAGCGGAAATAATGCTTCATTTCATTAATGGAAAATACCGAAATATGCTTACAACCAGAATTGGAAATAAACCAGCTAGGGCGATGGTAGCTTATCTCTGAGAAGAGATGTGCGGCTACATGCTTCTGAACTGTTCCGAACTGTGTTACAATGAGGCTCGAAGGCCTATTTATTGTTGAGAAACAATGGAAAACCCTTCACATTCCAAAACCTACCCCTAGAAGATGAAACGCCAAATTGTGGGCCCCGTTTTGGGTAAATTGGTACATCAATTCCCGGGGTCGTAACTTTGGCATACGATCTCCGTTTGACGCGTATGATAGCTCGTTAGAAAGATCTATCCGAGAACTACCACTTTGGGAAGGGCAAAATCGGTCCATGGACCCATGTTGCCCCCAGAATTCCCAAAAAACGTCGTTTAGGGCCTCAAAACGACTCCGGAAGTTCAGGACCCGAAAAAACTGCTAAAAATAGTAAATTGTGCTACAATTATGGAAGCTGAAAGAGACTATTGTGGGGGTCCAAATGGGATAGTTGGGTGGCCACCAAAATCCACCTGGATCAATTTCCGCGCAAATGCTCTTGAAAACAATTTTCTCTATTGCTTGAAGGCATAATGAAGCTTAATGGAGGGAGAGAGAGACTTTATAGCCTTGATTTGAATTTATTTCATGTCAAAACCCTCTTTCTAATGTTTTTCATGACACTTTTTAAACTTTGAATGTTGCTGACTTTTTGGTTTCCTTTTGTCCTGAAATTGGTTGAACTGATGCTTTTTCTTGAAAATTTTTGCGGCGATAGCTTCTGAGGAATCTTGGCAAAGGGGACCAGGGCTGCATACTGACTTTCGATGAATTTTTGAATTTTTACAATTTTTACAAAATTTTGAGAAATGACCTTGGCTTTAAAAAAAGGGTTTTTAAATCCAAGGTAAAAATTAACTGTACAAGATGAAATCTTTTGAAGAAATATTTTGATAGTTCATCCCTCTGGCCTGTTGGGCATTTATTGACTTTAGAGATATGACCTTGAAGACAAACTGGACCTAAACCGTAGACCTAAGACTTTTGACCTCAAGACAAGACAAACAACTTTGATATAGTTTATTGACTGAAATAACTTGATCCAGCAATGCCAAGAGGGGAATAAAGACACCAGCTCCTCCATCAGGGTTATGGCATGCCTAATGGAATGCAATGAGATGACGCTGATGAGACACCTACTTATGCAAATGCAAAGAGTTTTGATCGCTGATCGAGGGCTACTAGACCGACTCTAACACCTACTTTACTCTTATCAACCTGGTAGTTCGTAACAAACTTGGAAGCATCGGTGGTGTATGCACAAGTACTAGTTCTTACTGCAAGTTGTCACTTGGTCTGCCGGCGCAAGATCATTAGGAGCTCGAGCCAACTTCTATGGATTCTAGAAGAAGCTCTATATGTGATGAAAGGAAAGAAAGATAGATGCTATTCTAACTGCAGAAAGGAGAAAGACTAAAACGTAAAGCAAAACTAGTAAACCCTAATTAACCAAATAATTCTACTTTTGCAAAAAGCGCTATGAAAACCATGAAAGGAATGCCATTACCTATTCAAGGAAGTAAAAAACATCTAACTATGCTATTTCTGGAAGCAAATAAGCAAAATATATATTTTTGGATTTTTATGTATTTTTATGTGAATTTGACATAAATGTAATTTATTGTGTGTGAATGTAGCAGTGAATAGGTGGTGTTGAAGGGCGGTTTTGGGACTTGACAGGATGTAGGATGGTGTGGATGGGTCTTAGGAGGTCTGAGGTAGCCTTCTGGAGGATTTTCCCACACTCGGCCTTCAAAAGAAAGCCTACAGGAAAATCTACAGGAGGACATAGGAAATCTATGGGAGGAAAAACATCGTTCTACAGGAGGACGCTGAGAGCCGTTTTTACTATTTTGAGGGTGTGAGAGTGGGTGGAAAAGGTGGATGAAGGTTGGAATGAGGTGTTAGGGTGCCTAGGGTCTACCAAGAATCATCAGGAGAGAGAAAGATGATTGGATTTTCTCAAGGAGAGAGGAAGAAATTCTCTGGAAAATGCAGGAAACTAAGGCAGAATTGAGGTGAGACTTGGGCGACTTGTAGGGAAGGGATCAGATGGAGGATGAGATGGCTGATAGGTTGGCCTTCTTCTAAAATATATGTACTGCAAATGAATTGACAGTCAACCAATAAGATCGAACAAGTAATGAAATGAGTGCATCTAGAAAAACAGAGTTTTACATCAAACTAGTCTAAACTATGATCTATGAAAGGAAATACTGAGGAATGTTGCAAGAAGGAAAGCATGAAAGAATATTATTGGAAATAAAGAAGTGATCATGATGAAGAAGATCTGAAGCAAAGCAAATATGGACTACTAACCTACTAAAAAGCTGCAAACACTAGAAGTCCTATGAATGAGGAAAATCTGTGTTTTTGGGGCAGCAAGAGGGTCTTTACCTCAAATCATGGTTCCAAAGGGAGGAAGAGAGGCCAGGGAACTATTGCTAGCCTTTTTAATCTTCTATTTATCACTACTTAACCTACTATAGAAAGCATAAATGGAAGCAAACTACTGAATCGTCAAAAGCAACCTATTTTTACCCATAAAATAAATACATCTAATAGCAACCTAATCTACAAACTGAAATAAAACATACAAATACAAGTAAAGAGGAGCTTGGCTACTTGTATTGGGCCCTAACCCAAGAGCTTCAGCCCTCTGAGGAAACTTAGTGCTAGCTCAAAAATGATTCCATCTTTATTATCAAAATAATAACAAGATAACATGAGACTGTCACAAAATAATAAGCTCGAAGTTGGATCAGAGTTTACATAAGAAAAAATACAACAAAAATCAAACCCTAGTGAGGCCCTAGGCCTCTCTACTTATACAAATGAAGCTACCAAGAACTTTCTTAAAATGAGGGAGGTTTGGCTACCAAAACTAGAGATAATCATCAATCATCCTCCACTTGCTCGGATGCCTTCTAGTGCATGATTTGGTTGCTTGTACTCCGAGCTGAATGAAGGGGAATTCTAAGTGAGGAGTAATAAATGAGGGGGATCCCTCCTATAAGTCCTCTCCTTTGTCCACTTCGAGTTATTGCTGCCATTTGTCCACTGAATCTTTGACTTTGACCCCAAAATTCATCAATAATCTGCATTAAACACATGTTAGACCACATGGCATCATATTTAACTCAAATCATTCTATAAGCATGAATATAATTAGAAAATCACTCAATAAGCTAAGAGGATGGTTGATTTGACTAGGTTAGGAGGTAAAATGATCCGATATAATTACCCATTTACGAGGCTCACCATCATCCCCTACTACAATTGTTGCTCATCCTCTTAGCAACTTAGTCCATCTCCTCATCTTTTATGGCCCTGGTGACCTCCCTAGCATCCAAAGCCTTTGATGTGGTCTCCTCTTCCTTGTCATATAATCCCTTCTTCCTTTCTATCTCTTCCCAATGCTCCTCCTCTTCTTCTTCTCTTCTGCCTTCCAGCATGCCTAGCAGCAGTGGGGGACTCAATTTGAGGCCAATCCAGGTTTCCTTCAGCCTCTGCATGGAGGCTTGTACATTGGCACTCTTCTTATTGCCTCCTTCATCCTCATGGGGGAATGATATTCCCTGATCTAAAGACTGTGTGGTAAGGTGTTCCATCTCCTCATGCATGTGTGCACACAGTCATCCCCAAGTAGCCTTTGCATATCCTCAAAGTGTGCAATGGCTTGCGCCTAATCACTTATATATCTAGGGGAAATCTGAGGATTATTGGCAAGCAGGTTATGTGTGCTGATGAGTGCCATGGGATTTGACGGCTCAGCTCTAATCATTAATGGCTCATTATGCTCTTTTATCATCAATCTTCTTATTTCTGCTGCTCTCAACTCTTCATGGTTCATCGATGAGGCCATGGCCATTAGTTGCGGGTCCCCTAGCTTGGAATTGGGGTCCCACACATTCATGTCTGTGAGGGCCATGTTATGTGGGTAGAATTATGCAATCTTTGCCTTATCCTCTGATGTGCTTTGGTCACACAGGTCCATAAACTACTTGTAATCTTGGAAAGGCATTGTGCCTCTTTGTGCCAAAGTCTTTATCTGAAATTGTAACCAGTGGTCCTTGAGATATAGGCCATAGGATTTTGTTGGTGTTCTATATTGCAATGCCTCCATGGATAAGCTGGTCATGAATGCCAGCTGGGTCTCTTTATCTTGTAGCTACCTCCTTAGCAATTAATTTTCAGTTTCAAGTTGGCTTCTTGTAATTGCTTCCCTGTGTCTAATAGCACTCAACTCTCTACTCATTTCTTTGAGTTTGTTTTCCATATGGCAAATATCCTCAACTCCTTTGGGTTTGGCTATTTGCATCCACCTATGTGTTCTTATTCTCTCTTTCTCTAATTCAAAGAATAGTGGAATTGCAATTTTTTGTGGAATTATCTTTCCTCCTCAAGAAGATTGTAGTAGGAGGCAACATTGGGCTGGAGATTAGGTTCTTGTAGCTCTGTTTCTTCCTCCTTTACCTGTGGCTATCCTTCCATCATTTTCTCAAGATTTTGGGTCTCCTGTAGTTTTGGCAGTGTCTCCTGTAGGACTGTTTTTGGGTCCTCTAGTTGTACCTTTTCTTTCCATGTGGGATATCTAGGAGTCCCTCTTTCATATGTGATAGGTGCCTTGGAAGGGGATTCTTTTCCTTGGGTAGAGAGTGAATCTTCAATTGTAATTGGCACTTTTGTAGAGGGTTGAGGTTTCCCTGTTTTGATTCTTGTGCTCTTCCTAGCCCTGAAATACATGGAGGCCTGTCGTTTCCTCTTTTGTTTTGGCTTGATTGGTGTACTGAGGGCAGTGAGAGCAACTGTTGCCTCTCTTTCCAGAGTCTCAGGGTAAACTTCTCCTTGTTCTGTCTTTTTCGCCTCTTTTTCTCCTCCTTCTGTCTCTTTTTCTGTCTCTATTTTCCCTGTTTCCTCCTGCTCTGTCTCTTCAACTATCTCCTCCTCTATCTTAGTTTCTTCCTCCTTCCCTTCTTGTTTTTCTAATTCACTAGTTTCTTCACCTTCTCCCCCTTACTGTTCTTCCTCCTCACTGCTAGTAGGACTGATATCATAGATTAGGGATTTTATGTCATCCTCAGCTGTCATGTTTCGGAAGACTTCCCATGCTATAGGAAGTGTAAATGTATGGAGAGCTTCTTCCACTAAGATTTTGATCAACCCATGGTGAGCTAGCTTCTCTGAATTTCCTGCTTTTACTTTAGTGCTGGAGTTAATGAGGGACTGTAGGAGGAAGTAGGGGATGTTGAGCTTCTAAGGGGCTAGAGTGTCCATGTCATACCTTAATTCATGAAGGATTCTAAAGTGATAACCATAGAAAATGTTGTACCTCCCCTCACAGGAAATATACTTGATTATTTGGTAGCTAACCTCATCCCAAGGATATGGTATGCTAGCCCTTCTAATTCCATTTTTATCCTCTACTGGGGTTTCATTGTTTTGGAAAAAGTTTTTCTTAGTAGCCTGGCCAATTGGTTTCTCATCCTTACTCCAAGGCAACCCAAGAGGAAGGGTGGTGACCCTACTGATAAATTCAGGGGTTATCTCCATGGAAAGACCTCTAAAGGTGACAGTGGCATGTGTTCTTGAGTGAGGGACCAAAGAGTGGGAAAATTCCTCATCAAACCCTTGAAATTTCTCAAAAAATTTCATCCAATTTTCTCTTATGTATATGTCCACTACTTGGGGATGTGCATGGAGCTTGGTGGAGTTGGTGGGTTCCTTCCTCGTAAATCTTCCTGTCATTTTGTTTATACTTTTTTTTTTGGAACCAAATGTGGAGATGGAGACAACAATTTTTCGAGAAAAACAGAGAAACAGAGGAGACTGTTTTTTTTTGTACTTTCTCCTTCTAAAGGCTTTATTTCCTCCTCAAATTTAAACCATTGCTTGCATATTTTGATATTCAATGGGGGCATGCATGGAACTACCTCCTCATATCGAAAATCGTGCTAAAACCCTTTTTTTCTCCCTTCAAAACAGCTCACTGCCCCTCCTATAGAAGCCTGCTATCCCTCCTGCGAATTCCTGTAGGTGCTCCTGTAGAACCTGTAAGTGTTCCTATAAAGAACACTGAGAGCAGGAATATGGGAGAGATTGATGGAGGACGATGGTTACGAGGCTGTGGGGGCACAAGGAGGCTGCTATTGCTGATTTATGAGGAGAGAATGAAGGAAAAGGTGGTGAGAGTGCTCGGAGAGGAGTACGTATTGCACTTTATGGATATTTCTGGTGATGGAGGGTGAGCTGGAAAAGTGTACGTTGGCCCTATTCGGACCGTTGGTCCCCACCTACCTTGTCATCATGGCCCCTCCTCATAATCATCCCTCGTGATTGCATCGGAGTTCACACTTCCTCCACTACCTGTCCTTGACATATTTCTTGAGTTGACTGTGTGCACATGTGGGTGACATCTTCGGATGAGTGGAGTCAACTAGATGAAGGTGGCCAAGTTAACTGGCCACCTTTCCCTTGTACAAACTCTACCTTCTTGTTGCTTTTTCATTCCTTCTAACTACACAAATGAAAACAGAGGAGCGGGTTAGTTACTTACTTGAGATCCGAATGTATTTGTTGTGAGGTGTTGTGGCTCTCTCTCTCCACTGCATGCCTTTGTTTCTTTTGATGCATGGTGTCTGTTTTTTTATGTGTGGCTGTGTCTTGTGCAGGTTCTTCCCTGGCTGGATCTGAGCTTCAGGTGTCTTCTTCAACTTTCATGTTTGCACTCTCTTGCTGTTGATGCTGGATTTTAATGGGATCAACTGCTACAGGAGCTCCTGTAGTTGCTTCTCCCCTTGAAACTTCAGCTTCTCTCTGTGCTTGGAGCTATGAGGATGATGCGAGAGATGCAGATGGAGATGGAGAGGTAATAGGTAGGCTTCAAGTGAGGTGGATGGCGCTGCTTCCTCTCTTATTTTTTTGTTTTTTTTCTTTTCCTAAAAAACTGTTTTTCCTGTGTTTTTCTTGGACAAGGAGAAGAATGATGCTTGGGGTGTGATGCAGGCTTGGAAATGATGGTAAGGAGGTTTGAAAACTGCAGGAAGGTTTATAGGTTCTTCATGAATCTTCCCTGTCCCTCGAACTTCCTTTTATATCCATTTCTGGCTCTTTGTAATTCCTACAAGAGCCTCCTGTAGAAAATACAGTTTTTGAAAAAGAAGCATAGCGAGGTGAAATAAATGCCAAGAATGATGGAGGAAGGTGTGGGAAGGTAGGATAGGTGTTGGTGTGGATGTTAGGGCTCCCTTGGCACCTTCTTCTTCTTCCAGTTGTCCTCCTGCAAACCTGTAATGAAATGAAAATTCATTTCTCTTTTTCTCTTTTTTTTTTTGAAAACAACATGGGTGCCTCAGGGAAGTTTTCACACTACTTGCCTACCCTGGGCACCTCCAAGGGAGGTTTTCACCCAGGGATCTTATTCTGTTCTCTCTTTTTTCTCCCTTTTTTTTGACATCACTGGGCCGCCTCAGAAGAGGTTTTCAACCTAATGATGGGATTCAAATGCCTCATGGAGGTTTTCTCTCGAGTCCTTATTATATATATATTAAATATATATATATATATATAATTATATATATATATATATATTATATATTAATATAATATATAATATATATATTATATATATATATATATTCAGTGAGTGGGTGAAGTGGAGGCTAAGACATGCTCCACTACCATCACTGTCTTATTCAAATCTTCAATGAACTCTTGCTTGGAGAGGGGTTTCTTGTAGACTTTCAACCGATGTCCATTGACAAACAGGGGGATGGTTTCATCATCAATGGTTCTGATTAGAATTGATCCATTGTCATTGCATTTCTCCACATTGTAGGGTCCCAACCATCTTGTCCTTAGCTTGCCCTTGAAATATTTATATCTTGAATCATAGAGTAGTGCCCAATTTCCCTCTTGGAATTGCTTCTCCTTGATATTTTTGTCATGCCATATCTTTCTCTGAAACTGAACTACCTCTACATGGAGAAGGGCTTGCATTATGTGTTCATCCAATCCATTGAGCTAAAGTAATCTTTCTTTCTGTGCATGGCTGAGGTTTAGGTCCAATTGAGCTACCATCCTCAGGGTATTGAATTCAATTCTATTGATAGCAAATCCTTCTTCCCATAGACCAGCTCATAGGGTGTGAACACTATAGTGGTCTTCCATGTTGTGTTGTAGGCCCAAGTGGCCTCAACTAATCTGTCTGCCCAGTCTTTTCTACTGCTGCTCACTACCTTTGTCAGGATCCCTTCCAATGCTCTATTAGTGACCTCCACCTGCCCATTGGCTTGTGGATGGTAAGGAGTGGAAGTGCAGTGCTTGATTCTATGATGTGTGAGCAGGTCCTCAATCAAATTGGAAGTAAACTGACTGCCTTGATCTGTGACCAACTCTCTTGGATACCAAAACTTGTAGAATATGTTTTCCCTGAAAAACTCAGCTAGTTTTTCCTTTGTTATTGCTTTGATTTCTTTTGTTTCTGTCCACTTTGTCAGGTAGTCGGTGCACACAATGATTTATTGTTTCTGCTTTGAAGGATGGCTAATAGGACCAACAAAGTCCATGCCGCATTTCTCAAATGGCTCAAAGGTCAGTTGAGGTTGCATGGGAATCTCATTATTTGGAGTAGGTTTCCCCATCCTCTGACGACGATTACACTGGCTGGTATATCTCCTCACATCTTGATGAAGAGTGGGCCAATAGTAGCATGCTTGTAGTATCTTGAAGGAAGTTCTTTTTGCTGCAAAATGACCTCCACAAGGCCCGTCATGACAGGTCAGGAGGATGTCGAAGACTTCCTCCTCCCTGACACATCTTATTAAGATGTGATCTAGGCCAAGTTGAAAGAGATGTCCCCCAATCCAGGTGAAAGGGGAAGTTTTCCTTACTATCTTGCTCTTCTCTTTTGAGGACAGACGTGGTGGGAACTGTGCTGAACCAAGTAGTTTGCTATATCAACAAACCATGGAGAGAGGATTGAGATAGAAAACAGATGTTCATCTGGAATTTGGTCATCCACCATTCCTTCTTCACCTGCATGAAAATTTACTCTAGACAAAAAGTCAGCAACAACATTTTCTTTACTAGGCTTATCAATAATGGTCAAATCAAACTGCTGCAGTAAAAGAAACCATCTAATAATGCGAGCATTTACATCCAGTTTGTTCATTAAATTGTTGGCATTATGGCATAGGTTTGATGCTATGGCCCTGGTGTTGTCCTTGATGGAAACTCATCTTGGTGACAGATCTCAGTTCAGGCACTCAGAAAGAAGAAAAAGGCATATACACAGGTTCATCTAGACGAAGACGCGTATACACACATGTTATACGTTACAAAAGCGCGTATATGTTGGGGAACTTACTCTTGGTCCATGGCAGTTAGTCCTTGGGATTTGAACCTATGGTTTTGGACCATGGCGTCTCGTCAGATGTGCTAATCCCTAGTTTTGGGTTCATGGTATTGAAATGTTATGGTTTTGGACCATGGTATTGTGGAAGGCCTAAGACTATAAAAGAGGAAGGAGATCATGTGGCAAATGATCATCTGAATTATTATTGAATATCTGAAAAGTGGTAGATCTGAATGCTGGTAATTGGGTTATGGTGCAGATATGGATCTGAATAAAGGAGGAACCTTAGCGAAAAGAAGAAGGATAAGTTCTATTGATGGGTCATAATCTTTAAGCTTGAATGATAGTATCTTTATATGATCTATTTTATATGGCACTTGCTTGATCTATAACACTGATAATCTGGGTTAATTAGTGTTTTTGAATATCTGGAAGAGCAAATTATCCTTTATATATCTGTATGCAGGTTCAGTGAAGCGAAGGCGCGTATACACGCTGGTTCAATGAATTAAAACAACGTATACGCAGGTTGTTCCAAACACGGAAGCGTACACACACATGTTGCAGGTTATTGAAATAGCGTATATGCTTTAAGTTGTGATCTAGCTGCTTCTATTTATTGCTGCTGTGTTCTGGGTTCAGTGTTTGGTGTGTGGTTTCTTGTACTGTGTTTTGGGTACAGCTGTCAGAGAAGTATCTACTTGATTCAGATCTAATTGGTGGAAAGGAAATTGGTTGATTCTTGATGATTGATTGATGTTTATGGATCCAGTCTGAAAATTTATGAAACGTGGTCCCTGGAAGAAAGAGAAGGTTGTAGCCTTCTGTAGGCCAGCACCTACGTACTAGTATCTTGGCTAGTGCAAGAGCTAAAGGGGGTTGTAGCTCCCTTCGAGGAGAAGCTGGAGAACGAGATAGGGTTGTAGCTCTCTGCAGGTTGTAGCCTGCATACTGGTAAAGGACTGCACCAGTACATTGTAAAAGAAGTTTCTAATTTAAAAGAAGATAGAGACGAACTGCAGCAGGTGGTTTTCACCCACATTGGGTTTCCACCTTATATCTTGTGTTCTTGTCCGTGATTGTCCTTCTGTTTTGTTTTACTGTCTCTGGTTACTGGTTATTTGTTTATGCAACACAGATTAACAATCATCATCAGAAAGATAAAGTTAATTAAAAGCTTGCCTTGTATACGTGGTTTTCCTTCTACACAGATGCGTATATATGTGTGTTTAACTAACTGAGGTAGCGTATATCATTTGTTTTGGAAAAGGAATATTTGACTTGATAATACTGATTCACCCCCCCTCTCAGTATTATTTCCAACAATTGGTATCAGAGCAGGTCCTTCAGAAGAAGCTTGATCGCTTGAAGGAAGATCTTTCATCATGAGCAACTACAAGAGGGAAGCATCAATCAGGCCACTAATTTTTGATGGGACAAAATTCGTATATTAGAAGGTAAGAGTTACTGCCTATCTTCAATCTCTTGGTACAGAAGTCTGGGATATCATAGATACAGGGTATACTTTTCCATCAGCAACTCCTACAGATCCAGGTGAGAAAAAGAAATATGAAACAAATGCAAAGGTGGTTAATACTCTATTAGGATGCCTATCTCAATCAGAATTTGTCAAGGTAATGCAGTTTAAATCTACAAAAGAGATATGGGACAAGATAATTCTGAGCTATGAAGGAGATGACCAAGTAAAACGAGAAAAACTTCAAACCCTCAGGATTCAGTATGAAAATATCAAGATGTATAATGATGAAAGTGTGGCTAATTATTTTCTTCGTGTAGATGAGATTGTTAATTGTATGAAAAATTTGGGTGAAGAAATAAAAGAGGTTGTTGTGGTTTAAAAAGTTCTAAGGTCTTTGTCCTCTAGATTTGAATCTAAAGTTTTTGCTATAGAAGAAAAGGAGAATCTACAAAACCTTAAAATGTCACAGCTGCACAGAATTCTAACTGCTTATGAAATGAGGAAAGGAGGTCCATCAGACAGGAGAGTAGCTACCTTCAAGGCTTTCGACAAAGGAGAGTACTATGAGTCAGGACACGTGTCAGAAGAAGAAGAAGAATCAAATTTTGTCAGAAATTTCAACAGGGTACTGGAAGATTCAGAGGTAAGTTACCTTTCAAATGTTTTGCTCGTGGAAGAGTAGGTCACTATGTTGCCAAATGTCCTCACAAGGATAAGATTGACAAGGGGAAGGAACCTGTTAGATGGAACAAGAAACAAAATAAGAAAATCTATTACACTCATGAAGATAGTGATGGACTATCAAATAGCAATGAATATGAACGAGGTAATCACTATAAACTTTTAATTGCCTTTGAAGATGATGATTACATGGATGCTATAGATGTGGATGGCTTTTATGAAGAGATTTCTAGACTCAAAACATGTTTAGAAGAAAAGAATATGATCATTGATACTCTGCAATATCAACTTGATGGAAAGGAAAAATCTCTTGAGAAGTTAGAATGTGAAATTGTTGGCCTTAGAAAAGAAATTGAGAAAACAAAGGCCCTTAATCTTAAATTTGTTAAAGGATCTGAAACTCTGAATGAGATTATCAATGTGCAGCGTTCCCCTCTAATCAAGACAAGTCTGGGGTATAATGGAGAAACATCTCAAGCTTCCACTTCCAAAATTTATCTTGATGCAGCAAGAAGGAGTGAGCAAAGGCCTAATAGAAATAATCAGGTAAATCAGGGACAGTCTTCCTCAAGAACAAACAAAGACTATCAAGAAAATTGGGGGCATGCTACAAACAGAAGCTACAATCAGCCACAGGTAAAATCTTCCCAATTTTCTTCAAAAATGGATGTCAGTAGAAACTAAAATCGGTTGGAGGATAGTCGCAGGAATTTCTTCAATGGCCAATTTTTCTCTTGCCATAATTTTGGTCAAAAAGCAGTTCAATGTGTTTCCTATAAAACAATCATGACTAGAGAAGCTCAAACACAAAGAAGTATGCCTGCAATCTCGAAGAGGACCTATAACAACTTTTCCGCCCTTGATAGTGAAATTGAATGCTCTATTTGTAATAATTTTGGTCATGAAGATTCTAAATGCAGGAGCAGGTTTTGGAAGACAACTCA
>APFE031587024.1:86700-102867 GCA_000404065.3 Pinus taeda | reverse complement strand
AAACAGAGTTCGATTGCTTTATCTACAGCTGAAGCGGAATATGTGGCAGCTGCATCTTGTTGCACTCAACTCCTTTGGATGATGCAAACCTTGCAGGATTTTCAGATCACTTGTACACCACCTATCTCCATCTTATGTGATAATACAAGTGCATTCGGCATTTCAAAGAACCCAGTCATGCATTCAAAGACCAAGCACATACCGATCAAGTATCACTTTCTCTGGGAACAAGTGTTGGAACAAAAGGTCAAATTGGAGTATGTTCCTTCTAAGGAACAAGATGCTGATATTCTCACCAAACCACTACCCAGGGAAACTTTTGAATATCTCAGACAGAAGCTGGGAGTAGTTGATGCATCATCTTGGTGTTAAACTTGTCTGTTTCAGAGAAAAAGGAGCGTACGCGTGTTTCATGAGGAGGATCCGCGTACATACGCTAGCTGGTGTAGAGAAAGTCGCGTATATGTGGTTTGATGGATATCAGAAGGGACAGACTCTGGTTGGAAGTTGTCTGATATGGGTCTGAAAGAGACCATCAGGTACTGGTTCAGGGGGAGCAGATAAACTTCTAATGATGCATTGTTGGCATTGTCTTAGAAGCTTGTGGTTCTTGTTCACAGTTGTTATTGGTGGAACAAGTGTAGAGGGAGAACATAAGGAAATCATAGTTGCTGATCTGAATGATGATTGCCAAATGTTGCTGCTTGGTGACTTTCATAAGTCTTGCTCTACATATTTCGTCTCTATGTCATGTATCTTTTTTTATGGTGTCAAGGTCATGTAACGGCCTATTTTGGTTTCCCCACTATGCCTGGGATGAAGATGTAATGTAATTGGTTGTTATATGTAATTTTATGATGTTTCCCCACTTGGTTGGGTGGATGATCCCCACATGGTTGGGTGAAGGATGTATGTATTGAGTCTTGTGGTGATAGGAAGGTATTTTATAATGTATATGTCATGGCTCGTCTTGAAGAACATATTTTGCAGATCTTGCCTACAGTCAAGGGGAGCATGGTCAGCACAACAGGGCAGAGATTTCAACACGTACTCAGGGGGAGCACAACCCTTTTCCCTTGATGACAAAGGGGGAGAATGAAAGAGGATCTTGGTGTTGCCATCAAGTCCAAAGGGGGAGATTGTTGGCATTATGGCATAGGTTTGATGCTATGGCTCTAGTGTTGTCCTTGATGGCAACTCATCTTGGTGACAGATCTCAATTCAGGCACTCAGAAAGAAGAAAAAGGCATATAAGCAGGTTCATCTAGACAAAGACGCGTATACACACGTGTTATAAGTTACAAAAGCACATATATGTTGGGGAACTTACTCTTGGTCCATGGTAGTTAGTCCTTGGGATTTGAACCTATGGTTTTGGACCATGGCGTCTCTTCAGATGTGCTGATCCCTAGTTTTGGGTTCATGGTATTGAAATGTTATGGTTTTGGACCATGGTATTGTGGAAAGCCTAAGACTATAAAAGAGGAAGGAGATCATGTGGAAAATGATCATCTGAATTATTATTGAATATATGAAAAGTGGTAGATTTGAATGCTGGTAATTGGGTTATGGTGCAGATCTGGATCTGAATAGAGGAGGAACCTTAGCAAAAAGAAGAAGGATAAGTTCTATTAATGTGTCATAATCTTTAAGCTTGAATGATAGTATCTTTATATGATCTGTTTTATGTGGCGCTTGCTTGATCTATAATACTGATAATCTGGGTTAATTAGTGTTTTTGAATATCTAGAAGAGTGAATTATCCTTTATAGATCTGTACTCAGGTTTAGTGAAGCGAAGGCGTGTATACACGCTGGTTCAGTGAATTAAAACAACGTATATGCAGGTTGTTCCAAACACAGAAGCGTACGCACGCATGTTGCAGGTTATTGAAATAGCGTATATGCTTTAAGTTGTGATCTAGCTACTTCTGTTTATTGTTGTTGTGTTCTGGGTTCAGTGTTTGGTGTGTGGTTTCTGGTATTGTGTTTTGGGTACAGCTGTCAGAGAAGTATCTACTTGATTCAGATCTAATTGGTGGAAAGGAAATTGGTTGATTCTTGATGATTGATTGATGTTTATGGATCCAGTCTGAAAATTTATGAAACGTGGTCCCTGGAAGAAAGAGAAGGTTGTAGCCTTCTGTAGGCCAGCACCTACGTACTAGTATCTTGGCTAGTGCAAGAACTAAGGGGGTTGTAGCTCCCTTCCAGGAGAAGCTGGAAACGAGAGAGGGTTGTAGCTCTCTACAGGTAGCGGCCTGCGTACTGGTAAAGGACTGCACCAATACAGAATCATTGTAAAAGGAAGTTTCTAATTAAAAGAAGTAGAGATGAATTGCAGCAGGTGGTTTTCACCCACATTGGGTTTCCACCTTATATCTTGTGTTCTTGTGCGTGATTGTCCTTCTGTTCTGTTTTAATGTCTCTGGTTACTGGTTATTTGTTTCTGCAACATAGATTAACAATCATCATCAGAAAGATAAATTTAATTAAAAGCTTGCCTTGTATACGCGGTTTTCCTTCTACACAGATGCGTATATACGCGTGTTTAACTAACTGAAGTAGCATATATCATTTGTTTTGGAAAAGGAATATTTGACTTGATAATACTGATTCACCCCCCCTCTCAGTATTATTTCCAACATAAATATCTAATTGTAGCATGATCAGTGTGCACAATGGTTTGATAGCCTATGATATAATGCCTGAATTTGTTTAAGGAATGCATGACAGCTAGGAGCTCCTTCTTAGTCACTGTATAGTTTAACTCTGCCTTTGACAAGTTTTTCTTATAAAGTATATGGCATAAGGTAACATTTCATCAGTTTGTCCCAAGGCTGCTCCTATTGCTTTGTTCAAGGCATCTGTGTGAATGTGGAAAGGTAGGGCCCAGTTTGGGCCTCTAAGAATTGGGGCAGTCACGAGCTTGCTCTTCAAGGTATCTAGGGCTTCTTGACAGTTTTTCGACCATATGAACTCAACATCTTTACCTGAGAGGCCAAACAAAGGAGAGGCTAGCTTGCTGAAATCTTTAATGAATCTCCAGTAATACCCAGCTAAGCCTAGGAAACTTCTGACATCTCTCACCTTTTGAGGAGGTGGGACCCTTTGGATGATGGTAATTTTTTTGTGGTCCACCTGCAGTCCTTGCTGAGATATGGCATGACCTAGCACGGTCCCTTCAGTCATAAAAAATTCACATTTTTTCGGACTGAGGGATAGGTTCATCTCAATACACATGTCTAGAACTTTTCCTAGATTAGATAAAGCTTCTTGAAAGTCAGAGCCATAAGGAGTAAATTCATCCATGTATATCTCTACTGCATCATGAACTAATTCAGAAAATATACTCAGTACCGCTCTTTGGAAAGTGGTTGGAGAATTACACAAACCAAAAGGAAGGACCCGGTATGCAAAGGTACCCCAAGGACAAGTGAAAGTGGTCTTATCTTGGTCTTCCAGGCTAATTTGAATCTAATTGTACCCGCTAAACCCATCTAGGAAAGAGAATAACTGTTTCCCTGCCAAACCGTCTAACACTTGATCTATGAAAGGTAAAGGAAAATGGTCCTTCTTAGTGGCTTTGTTTGATTCTCGATAATCGACATAGATTCTCCACTTACCATTTTTCTTTGGAACTAGCACCAAAGGAGAGACCCATTCACTATCAGAGATGGGATAGATGAATCCTGCATCAAGCAATTTCTGCAGTTCTTCCTTAACAATAACTTTAAGTGCTAGATTCATCCTCCTTTAAGGCTGTTGGACTAGCTTGCAACCCTCCTTGATGTATATATGATGAGTACATATTGAAGGGTGCACTCCCTTCATCTCCTTATAACTCCAGGCAAAGGCACCTAGGTGTTTTCTCAGCAAGCTACACAGTTGCTTCTCCTGGGAAGTGGATAGGGATGGATTGATTTTCAAGGTTCTTTCTGGGATGAACTCTATATTATTAACACGGAGAGCAGTGGAGTCGACCGCATAGAGATCAGTTGAGGGGTTTTTTTGGGGTTCTCTTACTATGTCCTCTAATGGCAATACACTGATAGGTGGATTCTGAATCAAATTTTCAATCATATCATCCTCATCTTGTTGTTTTCCCCCCATGGCGGTTTCTAATTCAAGACACGGTGCATAATAGACTTCATCCTCATCTTCCTCCTCAAACTAGAGAGGTATATCATGTTCCAACAAGGGTTGGGAGGATGATATAGGATTAACTATTTGGACATATGCCCGTTCTTTATGGTCATGTTCCCAACTCGACAACTGATGTAGGCATCGGCAGTAGCCAACCAGGGTCTTCCTAGAATGAGAGGATACCCAGTGAGCTTTGCCTTTGGCTGGAGAACTAAGAAATCAGCGGGGTACTCCCGAGAATCAATGGAGGCCATCATATATTCCACAATCCCCTCAAGGGTCACGGTGGAGCGGTCTGCTAGATATAACATGATCATGGTCTTCCTCAAGGAGCCCTAGAGGTTGAGTTAGAGCATTGTGTCCTTTGTCATCACATTAATTGCAGCTCCCAGATCAATCAAGGTGTGTGGGATCATGGTGCCATTGATGTAGACATCAACTACTAGGCTTCCAGGGTCCAAATATTTTCCCTAACATCAGGTCGGTTGCCCTATGACATTGATGGTTGGGGAATCTCTCTTGTGCCTTCTTGGATGCCTAAAGCACTTATCTTTGATCAACCTATTGTAGATAGGCACATCTTTTATGGCTTGGAGAAGTGGTATCTTTACACAGGAATGTTTCAATTCTCCCAGGAGTTCAGTTTCTTCTAGGGTAGGTTGAACTGTCACGGATAGTCTCTCAGGAAAGGGTGGAATTGCTTTTGGTTCACTTTCCTCTTTATCTTCCTCAACCTCCCTGGGTGGAGGCTGGCTATCTGGGAGAAATTTTCTAGATTGCAAGTTAAGTTCCTGAATCTCCACAACATAAGTTGGGCATGATGGTTCCCCACTATACACTTGTTGAGCCTATATTGTTGTTTGGGTTCAGATTTGGCTGGGCAAGAATTTGGGGTTGCTTTGGTGGAGCAGGAGGTAACAGTTGTGGTTGGGCAGGTGGTGGAGGCAAAAGAGCAGGAAGAGAGTTATACTGGGGCCTCCACCCCTAATGAGGTGCATTCCACTGAGGTTGTGGCTGAGCATAGGATTGAAATGAATGGGTGGTTGGTTGGGCTTGATATTGAGATGTGAAGGACCAAGGAAGAGGCGTGGACTAGGGGGGATGAGCAAGAGGGCCCCAAGAAGGTATGGAAGTGACTTGGTTGGGGTTGTAGTATGCTTGAGATGTCCCTTGCATCCCCTACTGGTATGGTCTAGGTCCATGCGGCCTCCTTTGGTTTATGTAATAGCGCTGTTCAGTGACTCCCTCGGCCCCTTGATATACAACTTAAAGTCCGGGTAAGGAAGGGCACTTATATGTAGCATGATTTTCTTCACAGACTGAACAACCCTCTATAGAGTTCAATGGGCATTCATTCCTAAGATGCCTCCTAGTGCATCTAGGAAAAAAAATGGCCAAAGCCCTCTCTGCTTCCTCTTGTTTCCTTTTGATATGCAAGGTATCCATTTGCATGGCAAGAGTCTACAAAATCTCACTCTTGAAGTCTTCCAGCATGTCTCCAATTTCTCCTTTAATGGAATATTTAGAGGAAGAGGTACTAGCTATGGGTTGACCCCCCTACCTTTCTTTTTGGTTGTTCTAGAATGGTTTCTAAAAACAGTCTTTATGTCCTCATAGGATATTTGGTAGATGTCTCCCCCAGCCAGTAGATGGAGGGTGTCTAAAAGATCTTCCTGGATTCACCTAAGTAGGACTAGCTTCAGAGACTTAGGGTCAAGTGTACACCCGACCCTTTTGTAACTGAGTTGGAACCTCTCTTCTTAGTCCTCTAGGGACTCATCACTTCCTATGGTCATTCAGAAAATTTCTTCTTTAGTATCTTTTGACCTACAATAGTCTCGATACTTGTTGTTAAAGGCTTGCTACATCTGAGCCCAAGTTGTGATGTTACTGCTAGGTAATCCCATGAACCAACGCAATACTGCATCCTTGAGAGTAGAAGGGAACAATTTCAACTTTTACTCATCTTCTGCATAGTCATAATTTCAACAGATAACAACAAACTCAAACAAAAAGGTGTCAGGATCTTTTATAGTCAGACCATGAAAATGAGGTAGGGTGGAAGGGCTTATATTCTTCATTTTGGTGTCCCCATTAGTCTCCCAAATGGGAAAGGTACCCTCTATTCTCTCTCCATTCCCCCTAGCACTTCTGTGTTCAGCCATTAATCCAGAGGAATGTTTTCTTCTTCTTGTTCCCTTATAGCTTCTTCAAATATGTCTTGTTGTTCACCTACGGGTTCTTCTTGATCGCAGTCATCGAAGAATAGAGAAGGCTGGCTGTGTGAAGCAGTGGGGGTGTTGGGCAAAACTTTTCCTGAGTTATCTCTATTCCTACGAGGCATGAAAGGAAATCTTTTTGGTTGGTTTTTGTTTCCTTTTTCCCCACACTGATAGTACCTACAAAACTGAAATGAACTTGCTGAAATGAAATTCGTAGAATTGAAGAGGAAAGCAAGGAAATGCATAACTGAAGGAAAAGAAAGGACTAGTCTACTTTTGCTGAAATAAACTATTAGCAGAATGTTGCAATAGAAAATAGAAGAAAGCAGTAATCATAGAATACTCTGACGCTCCCTTGACAACGACGCCAAAAAGTGGTGAGCACCAATATTGCAGCAATAATGCTGCAACTCCTGGGCTACCTACTTTAATCTTATCACCCGGTAGTTCGTAACAAACTTGGAAGCATCGGTGTTGCATGCACAAGTACTAGTTCTTACTGCAGGTTGTCACTTGGTCAGTCGGCGCAAGATCATTAGGAGCTCTAGCCAACTTCTATGGATTCCAGAAGAAGCTCTATATGTGATGAAAGGAAAGAAAGATAGATGTTATTCTAACTGCAGAAAGGAGAAAGACTGAAATGTAAAGAAAAACTAGTGAACCCTAAATAAATAACTAATTCTACTTTTGCAAAAAGTGCTATGAAAACCATGAAAGGAATGTCATTACCTATTCAAGGAGTAAACAATGTCTAAATATGCTATTTCTTGAAGCAAATAAGAAAAAGACATATTTTTGTATTTTTATGTGAATTTGACATGCATGTAATTTATTGTGTGTGAATGTGGCAGCGAATAGGTGGTGTTGAAGGGTGGTTTTGGGACTTGAAAGGATGTAGGATGGTGTGGATGGGTCTTAGAAGGTCTCAGGTGGCCTTCTGGAGGCTTTTCGCACACTCGAACTTCAAAAGAAAACCTACAAGAAAATCTACAGGAGGACACAGGAAATCTGCAGGAGGAAAAACAACGTTCTACAGGAGGCCTATAGGAGGAGGCTGAGAGCAATTTTTACTGTTTTGAGGGTGTGAGAGTGGGTGGAAAAGGTGGATGAAGGTTGGAATGAGGTGTTAGGGTGCCTAGAGTCTACCAAGAATCATCAGGAAAGAGAAAGATGATTGGATTTTCTCAAGGAGGGAGGAAGAAATTTTATGGAAAATTTAGGAAACTAAGGTAGAATTGAGGTGAGACTTGGGCGACCTGTAGGGCAGGGATCAAATGGAAGATGGGATGGTTGATAGGCTGGCCTGCTTCTAGAAGAGATCTGCTGCAAAGGAACTGACAATCAACCAATAAGATCAAACAAGCAATGAAATGAGTGCATCTAGAAAAACAGAGTTTTGCATCAAACTAGTCTAAACTATGATCTATGAAAGGAAATGCTAAGGAATTATGCAAGAAGTGAAAGAATGAAAGAAGGCTATTGCAAATAAAGAAGTGAGCATGATGAAGAAGATCTGAAGCAAAGAAAAGCTGGACTATTAACCTACTAAAAAGCTGCAAACACTAGAAGTCCTATGAATGAGGAAAATCTATGTTTTTGGGGCAGCAAGAAGGTCTTTGCCTCAAATCATGGTCCCAAAGGGAGGAAGAGAGGCCAACGCACTGTTGCTAGCCTTTAGAATCTTCTCTTTATCACTGCTTAACCTGCTATAGAAAGCACAAATAGAAGCAAACTACTGAATCATCAAAAGAAACCTATTTTTACTCATAAAAGAAATACATCTAACAACAACCTAATCTACAAAATGAAATAAAACATACAAGAGATTCAACCCTCTGAGGAAACTCAGTGCTAGCTCAAAAAGGATTCCATCTTTATTATCAAAATAATAACAAGATTACATGAGACTGTCACAAAATAATAAGCTCGAAGTTGGAGTAGAGTTTACATAAGCAAAAATACAACAAAAATCTGACCCTAGTGAGGCCCTAGGCCTCTCTACTTATACAAATGAAGCTACCAACAACTTCCTTAAAATCAGGGAGGCTTGGCTCCCAAAACTCGAGATAATCATCAATCATCCTCCACTTTCTTGGCTACCTTCTAGTGCATGATTTGGTTGCTTGTACTCTGAGCTGAATGAAGGGGAATTCGAAGTGAGGAGTAATAAATGAGGGGGATTCCCTCCTATAAGTCATCTCCTTTGTCCACTTCGAGTTATTGCTACCATTTTTCCACTGGATCTTTGACTTTGACCCCAAAATTCATCAATAATCTACATTAAACACATGTTAGACCACATGGCATCATAACTAACTCAACTCACTCTATAAGCATGAAATTAATCAGAAAATCACACAATAAGCTACGGGAATGGTTGATTTGACTAGGTTAAGAGGTAAAATGAGCCCACATAATTACCCATTTTTGAGGCTCATCACACGTTTCAAACCAACAAGTGTGGTTCATCACACTTGTTGGTTCGAAACACGTAGACCAAAAATTTCTCTTATGTGATTTCTATTGAAAGACTTTGATTAATCCCTTGGGTTTATTAATCTAAGGGTTCATATTCCTAGGGTATAATATTATTCATAATGTTTATAATATTAATCCTTGGGTTAAATATAAATCCCTTAGATTTATTAATTAATCTAAATATATATATAAAAAAAATTATTTATATTTTTTAATAAATAAGAATAATAATTAATTAATAAATAATAATAATTAACTATTAAATAATAATAATTAACTTTTAATTGATTTAATTATTTTAATCTTTATTAATTAATAATGATATTAATTTTAATTTAATAATAATAATAATTAATAATAGTTGTAATATTAAATAATGATACTAATCATAATTAATTAGTAATAACAATAATTATTTTAAAATAATAAGAATAATAATAATTTTCATTACAATAATTAATTTTGTAATATTATTATTATATGTTTATCAATATGAATATGAATATTATTATTAATAGTAGATGTATACCATTAAGGTTTATTGGCATTTTTCAATCACATTTACTAATGGGTTTTGCATGTGATTGATCGTCATATATCAACCACATTTACTGAGATGGCTAGTGTATACATATTTATTATAAGAATAGCTTAGTTATTAGAAAATTTGACTCTTTTTTACTATATTTTCTAGCCAATTTTACTTAAAATCTAGTAAAAAAATTTAACATCAAAATTTGTGTTATATATTTTGTAAAAAAAATGCATTTTAAATTACAAGAAACCAAAATCTTTCCCAAAATTGTATTGTTGAATTATGAGCCAAAAAAATCAACAAAACATTTATTTATTAGATTTTACCTTTTTTATATTAACAAAAAAATTAATAAAACCAATCAACTTATTAAAATCAAACTTATCTATTAAATTGATAAAATATCTTATTTTACCAAAACAAATTAATTATAATGTAATTTTCTTCCATATTTTCATTTTAATTTGTATTATATTTAACCATCATAAACAAATTAATTTCTTTTATATTTAAACTGCATTAAAAAAATGATAATGATGATATTCTTTTTTATTTAATTTAAAATAATATTTTTAACCATCATAAACGTATTAACTTTTTTATATTTAAGTGGCATAAAAAAGGATGATGATGATACTATTTTTTATTTTGCTTCACCTCTATACTATAAATTGACATTATTTTTAAAATTCATACGCATGTACTTCAAAAATAACATTACTTATTTTTTCTTACTATACTAACATATTCATTTTTCCGAAAAAAAAAATCAACATATTTATACTTGAAATAAAGGGTTAATTAATACTTTTATGATCGTTTTATTAATTTTATATTATCTATCAATAATAAATAGGTTTTTTGGCTTTATTGTAACATAGTTCAGAGGCATGTAACTGCCACATCTCTTCGTAGAGATAAGATACCATCACATGAGCTAGTTTATTTCCATTCTGCATGTAAACAATTTCCAGTGTTTGTTATTAATGAAATGAAGTTCTTTTTTTCCCGTATCTCTGTGTTTATGTTTATGTCTATATTTCAGTTAGTTCCTTCATAAATTTGGATTAGAGTTCCACAAAGGTCCCTAGCACAAACTGATGAGTGTCACTACAAATAATCATTGTTAGTGGATATTAAAGAAAATGAAATAGATTCTAGCTTTGATTCTGATTTAGAGCAAGATAAAGGAAAGTTTATCATCGATGCAAAACCTAATGCTATCATCGCAACCAAAAAAATCCAACCTGAAGAGTTAGAGAATATGGAATAGGGGGTGTTCCTCTTTCATTCATGGATGTGGGTGAAGGGGCATTTCATCATTGACAATGTGAAACAAAAGAACCTAGTATTAGTTGAGTTCATGAAGCGATTGAAATTTCTTATAGTGCCACAACCCCAACTATATATCATTGGTTGGTTGATCTACAGACGAGACATCTATGTTAGTGAGTAGTGTAACCTGTCCTATGACATCAAGCCCTTCAAATATGGGGTATTATGTGATGTTTCCCCAATTGAAGTTTGTGATGTTAGTTTAAAACAACCATATTTGTGGAAATGCCACATTTTTTATGAGTCTTGGCCTTGTAGTGTCATTGTCACTCTCATATGTAAGCCCTATAGGACACTAGAGGTAGTCCCAACTACTGCAATTTCATTTATCTCAGAAAAACAATGCCAAAATGTAATATCTCATACGGCAATTTTTTTTCTCTTCATGGTTAATTTAGAAATTGAAAGAAGGTCATTGAAACCACCACAACCTCTGTACGATGCCTATCTAAAAAATATAAGCAACTGGACAAGAGCGTAGAGACAAAAATATATCTTCAATCCACATGTGGGGGTGCCTTTGCATTACCAATTCAAACACTCAATTGAATTGATTTCCAGTGTTCCTTTACCTAATGGCCTAATATATAGATGGTCTCTCTTGGAGAATGAGGAAATAGAATTTCTCAGACCATCTCTTCCTTTGGCTGGGTAGAATCCTCTTATGGAAAGTTCATTACTAATATGTCTCAAGTGTTCAAGTATGATAATTCATGGACTTTAATTACTTTAGGATATGTGCAGCAAAAAAATGTCCTTCATAGAGTTGGGGGGTGTTGTGTTTATTGTCCCAAGTAATGTACCTTTGTCTGAAAGAAACTGCATATATTTAGCTTAGCATACAATTGATAAATCCCTATTTACTTTAGGATATGTGCAGCAAAAAATCATCCTTCATAGAGTTGGGGGGTGTTGTGTTTATTGTCTCTAGTGGAACCTTTGGTTCCACTCAGCCTCTTTGGGTGCCCCTCTTCCTAGGTGATTGGTATTTCTCTCTATGTTGCAAGAACTCTTTGAAGTGATCTCAGTCTTGGCCATTTGACCTCCCTGTTTCGTATTCAATGCCTCACCAATGAGGATGACCGTGGCATAGGGGGTGGTAATTTTGGTAATGCAGACCGTCCTAATATGCGCTCTAGTTGGTCTTCTCGTAATATAGTTAGCACAAAGCATGAAGGTGAAGTCGTGTCATCTCCAGCTCGCTCTCCAGCATGAACTGAAGCTCCAACAACAATGGAATCTTTAGCCACGCAACTTCAAGACATTCAGCTCAACATTGACATCATTTGCGACCACAGGTATGAAGACCGTAATGAACTTGTTGCATATATGAATGATATCCAATACATTCAGAATGAGATATTGACACAGTTGGATTCTCTCCGTCGCAGCCACTGGCGCACGAATGACCACCTATGCAGCCTAGAAGCTCGAGTGGAACATATAGATTTTCACATGCATGAGCGTGTTGGATACTTTCCATCTTACCCCTGTACTCCCTCCTCATCCCTGCTGACCCCCCGACCTTGATATGTTGCTATTGATATGTGCATTTTTTTAACTTTTTCCTCCATGCACAATATGACTTTTATGTCAAGCGAAAATAATGTTTATCAAGTTTTATAATAAAAATTTAAAAATTAAAATAAGTTTTTAATTTTTATATATTACATTTATATTATAATTATTTATAAATATATAAATTTATTAATTTAAATATCTATATTTATAAATATAAATAAAAAGAAATTAATATATATATATATATATATATATATATATATTTTAAACTCTACTCATAAATAAAAATATTACAAATCAAGTTTGGTCAAAAGAACACATTCGAACATAATACTGTAAAAAACTGGGCGGTGTACTTTCATAGATTAACCCATATTATATTAAAGTCAATTATCATGAAAAGTGTAAAAGTATGACTTTTACTGTAAATGAAGATATTCTTGCGGCAAAATCGGTGGCCCTTCCAAATTCTTAAATTGGTAATGTATTGATATTGTATTTTCCTGTATTAAATATTTGTATTCGTTTACTGAAATTATATTTTTTCCATAATAATTATTATATAAAATTTATTTTATTATATATTTTTGTATGTATAATTTTTTAAACTTAAACTTATTTTGTTTTTGAAATAGGTTTTTGGCAATAATCACATCATAATTTATAGGGTGATTTGTTGATTTGAAAGGCGTTGATTTATGAATTATAATGTGATTATTGCCAAAAACATGTCTCAAAAACTTTAATTCAATAATTAAACATATTTTCTCATTACAATAACATTAATAAATGTGATTAAAAAAACCCAATAAACCTTAATAGTATAGATCTAATGTATTAATGATAATATTAACATTAATAAATATAATAATATTAGAGAAACATAATAAAAAGTACTATTATTATATTAATTATTGTTAGTACTAATTAATTATGATTATTTTTATCAATTAATATTACAATTATTATTAATTAATGATTATTTTTTTATGGTTAGTTAAATTTAATATTATTATTACTTAATAAATATTAATAACAATTAATTAATTAATTTTTTTATGGTTAGTTATATTATTAGTATTTTTATTAAATATATAAAATATTTTTTTTATATTTTATATTAATTATTGATAATTAATTAAACTCAAAGGATTATATTAATCCAAGGATTAATATTATAAACTCTATGAATAATATTACATGTTCGGAATGTGAATCCTTAGATTAATAAATCCAAGGGATTGATATTATAACATAAGTGAATAATAAACTTGAGGGATTTATACTAAAAACCCAAGGAAATAATATTAAACACAAGGGAATGATATAATAAACTCAAGGTATATAAACCCTAAGATAGATATTATAAACCCTAAAATAATCATGGTTTCCCATGGTTTACCATGGTTGATTTTCATATTGAGACAATATTTGTCACAATGTGTCATTGGAGCATGGTTGACCATGATTGAGATTCATATGGAGATAACCTTTGTAACAATGCGGCATTGGACGATGTTTGATTTTGTAAAGACCCGATTATGCTATATACAATTTTTTTTTTCTTTTCAAAAACAAATACGACCAGAAGAAGCACATTGAAATTTCACTTCATTCAACGCACACATTACTGAAGCTCATTTCAGGAACATATCAAAACATCTATATCCTTTTAATCTAAGATTAAGTAGTAACGAAATACACATGTACCGTACACCAGAAGGCGAGACTCCGCTTGCTCTGCTGTCGCTGGTATTCCTTGGTTGCCGGTCACTTCTGCGAGTGTATGATGACGCACTTGATTCGAAATAAGACCCACCGGTTTACCTCCCAGCCTACTCCTTGGGTACTCTTCTTCCCCGCGGACCCCTGAGCTGCAATGAAGTTGTACAATGGAGGAAGAATCTAGCTGGCAGAGGAGAGCAACCTTAGCTCAAGAGTCCCCTCTCTAAAAACCCTCTACCACACCAAACTCACTATAGCTTCGTAGTCACTGCTTTCATATCATATCATCCATCCCACAATAGGGTTCCCCCCCCAAAAAGGTCCCTTCTCTCATGGCTTGCCCCTTCTTTTATACGAGTCCTCATAGGTGACACTTGGCATGTCATGCATAATTATAATATTTTTCTTTTAATTTAATACTTGATTATTCACCTACCCATGTGTCATACTCTCAGCAAGGGTCACCCAAAATTATTTACTTAACTTTTTATTTAAAACTAATATTTCCTCACCTCACAAGATTCCTATTTCTTCTCCTAGTTGTCTCTTTATTCCCCCCCTTTTATCCTTAATTGTGTTTATTACTTGGAGTCAATTAATGAGTCAAGATTTTATCCCCAATCTACTTCCTACATTAACTCAGGTTATCTCTTTGAGGGATATTCTTATGTTGGTTGATGCCACATGGAGCTTCTCTACAATTCTCTAAATTTAATTTATTTTCTTATTTTAATTCACCTCCCTCTTTTCTTAATTAAGTTTAATTGGTTTAGGATTAATCTTTATCCTTACAATATGTTTGTCTTCCCCTTTTATCTAATTAAACCACCTGATCTACCTAGAATTTCCCAACATGGGGAGGGTGGAATTTTTAAAGTACTCTATTGTTTCTTCCTATGATCCTCCTTATTCCAAGTTTTATTTTTGATTTAATTTCCTTGGTTTCCAATCATCATTTTCCCTTAATGTAACTTTACCTAGCTTTCATTCCTTACTTATATTTATTTGTTATTATTTATTTTTAATGATTCCAAGGGTGCCAAGTTTGGTTGTGCCCTTCAAGAACTTCCCTAGAAGTTCCAAGGGTGCCACACCTAACAGTTTAATTGTGATGCCAAGGGTACCAAGTTTGGTTGTGCCCTTCAAGAACTTCCCTAGAAGTTCCAAGGGTGCCACACCTAACAGTTTAATTGTGATGCCAAGGGTGCCAAGTTGGTAGTGCCCTTCAAGAATTTCCCTGAAATCCCAAGGGTGCCACACCACTTGCCCTTCAAGCATCCAGTGACTACTAGGGGAAAATATCGTGCAACGTCATAGACCACTATCGTCTCTTATGTTGCGTGCTATAGTGAGACTAATGGTGCCGGGGATCAAGGAATCCGCCTTGATGCGCACCCCCCAGTAGGTTCCTCATGAGCGACCCAACTTTGGGACCTGCCCTCATGGCATCGTGATCTTCAAGACGAAGGTGTTTCAACCATTCCAGCCCAAGTCACGGCGGGAGTGCTAGTGGGTGAGATCAGGGACTCTGTCCCCCCCCTCCCAAGTAGTTCCATCCACCTGTACAACCCCATCACCCATATGTGAGTCATTCGGCCAAGCAACTCATTTGTGCCTGCAACCATTAACATATCATCAGAACATAGCTAGCCATATATAGCAGGTTTCAAAATCGATTAGAATTTCAAAGATAAAATAATATAAATTTTCATCAAACCAGGTGTCGTCAACTCATCATGTTCGAGTGCCTCTGGTGGTTTTCCTGCCATACTAGCCATATATAGCAGGTTTCAAAATCGATTAGAATTTCAAAGATAAAATAATATAAATTTTTATCAAACCAGGTGTCGACAACTCGTCATGTGCGAGTGCCTCTGGTGGTTTTCCTGCCATACTCAATAATAATCAGTAACCAGGTTTTTCAGTGTTAGTCATGTCATAATAGCATTAATTACCATCACCTGGTCATTCACATCACCGTTCATCGTGAACGAGAACTAATGTAAGTAGCTAACATAGGGGATACCTCCATCATGGCTAGCATCATCATAATCTTAGTGGAACCATACATATAGATCAAGGCTATCATCACTATAACATCAATCGAAACATGTCTATCCTATACTACAATCACCATCATGATATCAATAGAAAATACACATAACCATTAATTATATCGTAATTATAATATTAATAGAGAACATAC
>APFE031587024.1:40579-71007 GCA_000404065.3 Pinus taeda | reverse complement strand
TCAACTCGTCATGTGCGAGTGCCTCTGGTGGTTTCCCTGCCATACTCAATAATAATCAGTAACCAGGTTTTTCAGTGTTAGTCATTGTCATAATAGCATTAATTACCATCACCTGGTCATTCACATCACCGTTCATTGTGAACCAGAACTAATGTAAGTAGCTAACATAGGGGATACCTCCATCATGGCTAGCATCATCATAATCTTAGTGGAACCATACATATAGATCAAGGCTATCATCACTGTAACATCAAGCGAAACATGTCTATCCTATACTACTATCACCATCATGATATCAATAGAAAATACACATAACCATTTATTATATCGTAATCATAATATTAATAGAGAACATACATAACCAACACATTCGCTGATAATAGAGTCACGTTTCTGGATCCTCAGCCTGAGTTACTCATAGACTAATGTATGCAAGATAATGTCATATTAGAGTCAGGAAACTAGGGTGGGCACTACAGATTTACATTTTGAAAAAATCTTTGTTACAATGTGACGTTGAACCATGGTTGACCATGATTATAAACCTGATCATTTTATATTAAACTCGATGATTAATATTAATATTAATATTATAAACCCTATGAATAATATGAACCCTTAGATTAATCAACCCAAGGGATTTATATTATAAACCCAAGAGATTGATACTAAAAACCCAAGGGATTATAAACCCAAGGGGACAATATCAAACCCAAGGGAACAATATTAAACCCAAGGTATATAAGCCCTAATATAAATATTATAAACCCTAAAATAAGCATGGTTAACCATGGTTGATTTTCATATTGAGACAATCGTTGTCACAATGCGACGTTGGAAAATGGCTGACCATGGTTGATTTTCATATTGAGACAATCTTTGGCACAATGTGACAATGGACCATGGTTTACCATGATTATAAACCCAATATATTTATATCAAACCATAGGACTAATATTATAAACCCCAAGAATAATATTATACACTAGGAATATTAACCCTTAGATTAATCAACCCAAGGGATTGATATTATAAACCCAAGGGATTAATTCTAAAACCCCAAGGTATTATAAACCCAAGAGAATAATATTAAAAACAAGGGATTAATATTATAAACACAAGGTATATAAACCCTAAGATAAATATTATAAACCCTACAATAAACATGGTTGAACATGATTCATTTTCATATTGAGACAATATTTGTCACAAAGCAACGTTGGACCATGGTTGAGAATGATTTATTTTCATATTGAGACAATCTTTGTCATATTGCGATGTTGGACCATGGTTGATTTTCATATTGAGAATTTTTTTTTTCACAATGTGATGTTGGACCATGGTTTACCATGGTTGACCATGATTATAAATCCAAGGATTTATATTAAACCCAAGGATTTATATTATAAATCCTATGAATAACATTACACCCTAGGCATATGAAACCTTAGATCAATAAACCCAATAGGCTGATATTATAAACCCAACGGATTAATATTATAAACCCAAGGGATATAAACCCTAAGATAAATACTATAAACCCTAAAATAGACATGGTTGCCCATGTTTTACCATGGTTTATTTTCATATTGAGACAATCTTTGTTACAATGCGATAGTTAACCATGGTTGACCATAGTTGATTTTCATATTGAGACAACTTTTTTGCCAATGTGACATTGAACCATGGTTGTGCATGGTTGACCATGATTATAAACACAATCGATGTATATTAATCCCTAGGATTAATATTATAAACCTTATGAATAATATTATACCCTAGGAATATGAATCCTTATATTGATAAACCCAATGGATTGATATTATAAACCCAAGTAATTGATCCTAAAACCCCAAGGTATTTTAAACCCAAGGGAATAATATTAAACCCAAAGGAATAATATTAAGCCCAAGGGATAAGTATTATAAACCCAAAGTATATAAACCTAAGATAAATATTATAAACTCTAAAATAAACATGGTTGACCATGTTTCATTTTCATATTGAGATAATCTTTGTCATAATGCGATTTTGGAGCATGGTTGACCATGGTTGAGCATGACTAATTTTCATATCGAGACAATACTTGCCACAATGTGATGTTGGACCATGGTGAACCATGGATGACCATGATTATAAACACAAGGGATTTATATTAAAAAAAGAGATTATTATTATAAATCGTTAGATTAAAAACCCAAGGGATTAATACTATAAACACAAGATATATAAACCCTAAGATAAATATTTAAAACCCTAAAATAAACATGGTTGACCATGGTTACCCATGGTTCATTTTCATATTGAGAAAATCTTTGTCACAAAGGGACATTGGACCATGGTTGATCATGGTTGAGCATGATTTGTTTTCATGTCAAGACAATCTTTGTCACATTGTGACGTTAGGCCATGGCTGATTTTCATATTGAGAAAACCTTTGCCGCAATGTGACATTGGACCATGTTTGACCATGATTATATATCTGGGGGGTTTATATTAAACCCAAGGATTTATATTATAAATCCTATGAATAATATTACACCATAGGAATATGAACCCTTAGATTAATAAACCCAACAGATTGATATTATAAATCCAAGGGAATAATAAACCCAAGGTATTATAAACCTAAGAGAATAATGTTAACCTAAGGGATTGATATTATAAACTTGAGGTATATAAACCCTAAGATAAATAGTATAAACCCTAAAATAGACATGTTTGACAATGCTTTACCATAGTTTATTTTCATATTTAGACAATCTTTGTCACAAATGTGACGGTTGACCATGATTTACCATAGTTGATTTTCATATTGAGACAATATTTGTCACAATGTGACATTAGACATGGTTGTGCATGGTTGACCATGATTATAAACAGAAGGGATTTATATTGAACCCTGGGATTAATATTATAAACCTTATCAATAATATTGTACCCTAGCAATATGAACTCTTAGAAACCCAAGGGATTAATATTATAAACCCAAAGTATATAAACCCTAAGATAAATATTATAAACCCTAACATAAACATGGTTGACCATCGTTCATTTTCATATTGAGACAATCTTTGTCACAATGCGATGTTGGACAATGGTTGAGCATGATTAATCTTCATATTGAGACAATCTTTGCCATAATGTGAGATTGGACCATGGTTGATTTTCATACTCAGGAAATCCTTGCATAATGTCATGTTGGACCATGGTTGACCATGATTATAAACTTGAGGGATTTATATTGAACACGAGGATTAATACTATAAACCCTATGAATAATATTACACGCTATGAATATGAGCTCTTAGATTAATAAACTTAAGGGATTAATGCTATAAACCCTTATATTAAAAGCCCAAGGGAATAATATTAAACCCAAGGGATTAATATTATAAACAAAATATATATAAACTCTAAGATAAATATTATAAACCCTAAAATAAACATGGTTGACCATAATTCATTTTCATATTGAGACATTATTTGTCACAAAGTGACGTTGGACCATGGTTGATTATGGTTGAGCATGATTGATTTTCATATCGAGACAATATTTGTCATATTGCGACGTCAGACCATGGTTGATTTTCATATTGAGAAAATATGTGTCACAATGTTACATTGGACCATGGTTGACAATGATTATAAACCCAAGGGATTTATATTAAACCTAAGGATTTATGTTATAAACATTATGAATAATATTGCACCATAGGAATATGAACCCTTAGATTAATAAATCAAACATATTGATATTATAAACCTAAAGGATTAATAATAAAAACCCAAGGGAATAATATTAAACCCAAGGGATTAATATTATAAACCTAAGATAAATATTATAAACCCTAAAACAGACATGGTTGACCATGTTTTACCATGATTTATTTTCATATTGAGAAAATCTTTGTCACAATGCGACAATTGACCATGGTTGACCAGAGTTGATTTTCATATTGAGGCAATATTTGTCACAATGTGACATTGGACCATGGTTGTGCCTAGTTGACCATGATTATAAACACAAGGGATTTATATTAAACCCTAGGATTAATATTATAAACCTTATGAATAATATCATACCCTAGGAATATGCTCCCTTAGATGGATAAACCCAAGGGATTGATATTATAAACCCAAGGGGTTAATTCTAAAACCCTAGGTATTATAAACACAGTGGATCAATATTATAAACCCAAGGTATATAAAACCTAAGATATATATTATAAACCCTAAAATAAACATGGTTCACCATGGTTCATTTTCATACTGAGACAATATTTTTCATAATGTGACGTTGGACCATGGTTGACCATGGTTGACAAAGATTGATTTTCATTTCAAGACAAACTTTGTCACAATGTGACATTGGACCATGGTTGATTTTCATACTCCTAAAATATTTTTTGCAACGTGATGTTGGACCATGGTTGATCATGATTGTAAACCCAAGGGATTTATATTAAACACAAGGATTAATTTTATAAACCCTATGAATAATATTACACCCTAGGAATATGAACCCTTAGACTAGTAAACCAAAGGGATTAATATTATAAACCCTTAGATTAAAAACTCGAGGGAATAATATTAAACATAGGATTAATATTATAAATCCTAGGTATATAAACCCTAAGATAAATACTATAAACCATAAAATAAACATGGTTGACCATGGTTTACCATGGTTGATTTTTATATTGAGACAATATTATCACAATGTGATGTTGGACCATGATTTACCATGGTTAATATTCCTATTGATACAATCTTTTTCATAATGTGACACTGGACCATGGTTGACTGTGATTGACCATGGGTGACAATGGTTTTCAATGGTTGACCATGGTTGATTTTCATGATTAGAAAATCTTTTTCATAATGTGACATTGGCTCATGGTTTATTTTCATATTAAGACAATCTTTGTCACAATGTGACGTTGGACCATGGTTGATCATGGTTGATCATGGTTGACAATGGTTGATCTTCATATTGAGATAATATTTGTCACAATGTGACATTCGACCATGGTTGACCATGATTATAAACCTAAGGGATTTATATGAAACCGTATGATTAGTATTATAAACCCTATGAGTAATATTATACCCTGCGAATATGGACCCTTAGATTAATATACCCAAGGAATTGATATTATAAACCCAATT
Source organism: Pinus taeda (assembly GCA_000404065.3). Taxonomy (NCBI): domain Eukaryota; kingdom Viridiplantae; phylum Streptophyta; class Pinopsida; order Pinales; family Pinaceae; genus Pinus; species Pinus taeda. The sequence continues at coordinate 65,835 of APFE031587024.1, read as the reverse complement.
GATGAGCCCCATAAATGGGTAATTATATGGGCTCATTTGACCTCCTAAATCATCTTAATCCACCATTCTCATTAGTTTATTGCATGATTTTGGTTATATTTATGCTAATAGAGTGAATTGGGTTATTCATTATGCCATGAAGTCTAATGTGTGCTTTATGCATATTTTTGGTCAATTTTGAGACAAAGTCAAAGGTTTAATGAGCATTTGGCAGCCAATATTCAAAGAAAAAAAGGGAGGGGATTTGTAGGAGGGTGTCCCCCTCATTTATGACCCCCTACCTTGAATTCTCCTTCAGAAAGCTCGGAGCACAAGCACCCACATCAATGCATCAAAGGGGTAGCCGAGCAAGTGAAGAAGAATTGTTGTCTATCTCTAGTCTTGGGAGCCAAGCCTCCTTCATTTTAGGAGACCTATTGGAGGCTCCATTTGTATAAATAGGAGGGCTTAGGTGCTCAGTAGTTTAGTTGGATGTTAGCCAGTCATTAGTGTAATTTTCGCACTTTTGTGCAACACATTGTTCAACTTATTTTCGAGTTCCCGTTGAGAACAATTCTTGTAATGTGACTATTATTTTTGGTAATGAAGATGAAACATTTTTTGAGCCAGCACTGATCCCTTTCAGAGGGCTGATGCTCTTGGGTTAGGGCCCAACCCAAGCTTCCCAACACCTCTTACTGTGTACTAATATGTTTTTGCTTTAGTTCATGAGTTAATTTATGTTACATAGATTCATTTTACTTACTTAGATTAGGTTGCTTTTGATGGTTTTCATAGCTGTTTTGTGTTTCGATTGCTCAAGTAGGTTATTGCAGTGACACAATAAGATTCAGAAAGGCCAACAACAGACCCTAATCTCCTTTCCCCCTTCCTGGGACTATGATTTGAGATCAAGGCACTTCTGCTGCCACCAAGAACACAATTTTTGCTCTTCCATGCAACTGCTAGTGTGATAAATTGATTTGGAAAGATTGATATATTGGTTTAGATTCAGTTTCTTAGATCATTTCCTGTTCTTTTACCATATTTCTCTCTGCATGCTTTTCTATTCCTAAGTTACTGTTCAACATTTTCTGTTTGTAGGTCAGAAATTAGGTCAAGCTAGAAAAAATTTTGTTTTCATGGTATAGTTAGTTCTTTCTTTGGTCAGTTTTGATAAGTAAACGTGCATATCTCTTGAAGGACATATTAGCTCACCATCCATCCATAAAACACCCAGCACCAGCTCACTTCTCATAGATTTCCAAAGTCATTCGCAACATTTCGCCATTCTGCCCTAATTTCTGCGTTTTTCTCCATAAGCTTCTTTCTTGCCATTTGAACAAACCCAACCATTACGTTCATTCTTGATCTTCCTTGACAAGTTCTAGACACCTCAAAACCTTCATCTAGCCTTCAGTTCCCCTTCCCTATCATTTTTCCACCTTCAAAACTCCAAAAATATCTCTCGAGCTCCTCCTGTAGATCCCCTACAGCCTCCTGTAGAACTTCTTGTGAGTGATTTTTCGAAGCCCGATCGCTATGAAAGTCTTAAGAAGGGTACTAGGGGCTTCTTAGGACCTCTCCACACCTTCCTCCATCTCTGCAACAACCAACTCCACCTTTCTTCGCCACCAAACCTCTGCACAATCACAACCAGATAAATCACAAGCATAATGATTTCACATAAAAACACTCAAAAGCACAAAAATATGTTTTCTTCTCATTTCTTTTCAGAAGTAGCTTGAATAAATTCAATTTACCTTTTCAGTAGTCAATAACACTTATTTCATCAGTTTCCATCTCTTTTCTTGCAAAATTAGCATTAATAGGTAAATTAGGGTTTGCGTTACATTTCAGTTTTTCTTCTCTTTCTGCAAATATAATAGCCTCTGTAGCATTAGCTTTCTTCCATCACAGTTAAAAGCTTCTTTTGAGAACTCATAGAAGTTAGCTTGAGCTCATTAGTGATCTTGCGCCAGCTAACTAAGTGATAACTTGCAGTAAGAGCTAGTACTTGTGCATACAGCACCGTCGCTTCCAAGTTTGTTACGAACTACTGGGTTGATAAAAGTAAAGAAAGAAGCCCTAGGAGTTGCAACATTATTGCTGCAACACTGGTGCTCACCATTGTTTTGGCGTCGTTGCCGAGGAAGCGTCTGAGTATTTTGTGATTACTGCTTTTCTTTTATTTTCTACTGCAACATTCTCCTAAGTAGTCCATTTTAGTAAAAGTAGAGTAGTTGTTCCTTTCAATTCCTACATTTCCTTGCTTTAATTTCAATTCTGCAATTTCCATTTTAGCAAAAGTAGATTAGCCCTTTCAATTCTGCAATTTCCATTTCAACAAAAGTAGATTAGCCCTTTCAATTCTGCAATTTCCATTTCAACAAAAGTAGATTAGCCCTTTCAATTCTGCAATTTCCATTTCAGCAAAAACAGATTAGTCATTTCCTTGCTTTTAGTTTAGTTCTGCAGTTTCCTTTTAGCAAGTTCATTTTAGTAGTTGCAATTTGTTTGTTCAATCATTTTCAGTTTTGTAGGTACAAGCAGAAAAACAAAAATCACCCAGAAAACATTTCCTTTCATGCCTCGTAGGAATAGAGATAATTTAGGAAAATGTTTGGACAACACCCCCATTGCTTCACACAGCCAACCTTCTCTCTTCTTCATTGGCTACAATCAAGAAAAACCCTTAGGTAACAACTAGACATATTTGAAGAACCTATAGGGGAAGAAGAAGAAGAAAATAGAATTGTTGGAAGCAATACCTTTTTTTCCAACTCATCCATTAAAGGTGAAATTGGAAAAATGTTGGAAGACTTCAAGAGTGAGATGTTGCAGATTACTGCCATGCATATCAAAAGAAAACAAGAGGAACCAGAGAGGGCTTTGGCCATTTTTTGCCCTAGATGCACCAAGAGCCATCCTAGGAATGAATTCCCATTGAACTCTATAAAGGTTTGTTCAATCTGTGAAGAAAATCATTCTACAGACAAGTGCCCGTCGTTTCCCAGGCTTAAAGTTGTATACCAAGGGGTTGAAGGAGTCATTGAACAGATCTATTACATAAACCAAAGAGGTCGCATGGACCTAGACCATACCAGCAGCGGATGCAAGGGACATCTCAGGCATAATACAACCCCAACCAAGTCACATCCATACCTTCTTGGGGCCTCCCTGCTCATCCTTCCTAGTCCACACCTCCTCCTTGGTCCTTCACATCTCCATATCATGCCCAACCAACCACCCATTCATTTCAACCCTATGCTCAACCACAACCTCAGTGGAATGCATCTCATCAGGGGTGGAGGCCCCAGTGCAACTCTCCTACCTCTCTTTTGCCTCCACCACCTGTTCAACCACAACCATTGCCTCCTACTCCACCAAGGCAACCATAAATGCCTGCCCAGTTGAACTCGAACTTGAACAATAGATAGTCCCAACAAGTATATAGTGGGGAACCACCATTTCCAAACCCGCACATTGGAGTAGCTCAACCCAATTACAATGCTGAGGTACAACACTTCCAAACAACTCCTCTTGAGCTCAATGATATTCACCATAGCTCAGGAAGAGTATTGCAAAAAAGAGATTATATTAATATCATTGAAGGACCACATCCAGCAGAAGAAGATGCAAAAGAGAAGATCAAAGAACCATGGGCTGCACTTGATGACGAGAAGACATCAGAATCAGAGATCGAGAGAGCTCCCTCATGGTTACCATCAAATCCTCCATGTATTCAAGAGAAAAATCAGCAAAAAGAGGAAAATGTGAAGGTCATGAGAGAAGAAGACATGAAGAATGATCTAGATCAGCAAAAGGACCAAGGACATCACAACTATATTCAAATATGGTTCTAGACAGTCATTAAGTTGCAGCAGTACTCTCTTCCTCAACTATGATTGATCCCTTCAAAGTCAAATAATTTGGTCTTTGAAATCCAGATACATGTCAAAGCATACATTTCAAGCCTCCACATAATTTTGTTTATCATCTCGATGTGCACATGGCTCCATTGGAAGTATTCTTATACTTGAAAATGATTTTGTTTTTCAAGTAGGGTAGGGTAGAGAAAAAGAAAAAAGAAAAAATGAAAAATAAGAGGAAAAAATAAAAATCTAAGGTGAAAACCTCCTCGGAGGCGCCTCAGATTGGCTCATTGATTGAAAACCTCCATGAGGCGGTCAATGGGTTGGAAAGAAGAGAAAAGAAAAAGATAATAAAATCTCTGGGTGAAAACTTCCCTTGGAGGCACCCAGGGTAGGCAATTAGGGTGAAAACCTCCTTGAGGCACCCTAGTTGTTTTAAAAAAAAACAAAAACAAAAATGAATTTCTAGTTGTATTGCAGGTTTGCAGGAGAACTTCAGGAAGTAGCAACAGGTGCCAAGAAAGCTCTGAAACCAATAACAACACCTATTCTACCTTCCCTCACCTTTCTCCATCATTCTTGACATTCTTTCCACCTCACTGTGCTTCTTTTCTAGAAACTGTGTTTTCTACAGGAGGCTCCTGTAGAAATTACAGAGAGCTAGAAATGGATTTCAAAAGAAGTTTGGGGAACATGGGAGCTTCATAAGGGTTTATAAATCCTCCTACAATCTTCAAACCTCTCTTCAATCATTTCCAAGTCTGCATTATAGCCCAAGCTCATTTTTTTACTGTCCAAAAACTGCAGGATGCTCTGATACAAAAATACATAGAGAAAAAATTTGTTTTTTCTCTAACTTGAAAATCGTGCATCCATTTAAAAAACTACTTCATGGGTAGTTTCATATGGATGATGGTAACATGCTCAAGCAATTTTAGCAAATTCCAATGCACGGTTACTAGGAAATTGACCTCCATCACCTTCAGCCATTTTTGCATTTTCTCCATATCTGTGCGTCCACTTAAAAAACTTTTTCATGGGGAGATGCATATGGATGATGGTAACATGCCCAAGCAATTTAAGCCAATTCCAATGCATGGTTTCCAAGACATCAACCTCCATCACCTTAAGCCATTGTCATTTTTTCTTAAAATCCATACGTCCATTAACCAAAATTTTGCTATGGGAGGTGCATAATGATGATGAAAACATGCTCAGAAAATTTCAGATCAATCTAGTCTACCGTTTGGGAGATATGGACAAACCAAGTCACTATTCCATTAAAATCTAGCATCAACAGCATGAGGGTGAAAATCTGAAGGTTGAAGCAGACTCCTGCAGCTTAGATCCATCCAGAGGATACTTGCATAAGAAAAACAGCCACACATTAGACAACAAAAATCATACAATAGAAGGGATACAGGAATGTAACAACTGAATATGAGCATGCAACAACAAAATAACCAAGTAGCACTACAACATGAGCATTCGACTTGCAAGTAAGTGTCTAACCCTCTCCTCTATTACATCTATGTAATTGAAAAACTGCATAAACGAATGAGATGGTTAGGGTTGGACAAGAAAGGTGGCCAGTTAACTGGCCACCCTCATCGAGTCGACTGCGCTCATTCAGAGATACCACCACACATGTGCCTAGTTAACTCACAGAAAATCCAAAGGACAAGTAGTGGCGGGTGTATAAACTCTAATGCAAATGATGGGAAGTGATTACGAGCAGAAGTCATGATGACATAGCAGTGGGGACCAACTGTCTGAATGGGGCCAACGTACACTTGGCCAGCTCACCCTCCATCACCGGAAATATCCATAAACAGCCATAAGTACTTCTCCTCAAAACACTCTCACCACCTTGTCTTTCATTCCATCCTGGTCCACTTAGCTGCAGCAAGCTCCTTGTCACCCCACATCCTCGAAACCATCGTTCTTCATTTCTCTCAGCCGTCATTCTACTATCGGTGTTCTATAGGAGTAGTAACATGTCCTACAGGAGAACCTACAACCAGTTCTACAGGAGGACCAGTAAGTTGTTTTGGAGAGGAGAAACACAGTGTTTAACACAATTCTCGGGTTGCAGAGGTAGGTTCTTGGCATACCTCCATTGAATATTAACATATGCTAACAGTGGTTTAGTTTTTGAGGAGAAAATAGAACTGTTGCGTGGAGGAAATTCATAAAAAAATTGTTACTTATTGTTAAAAAAAAATAATAAATAAAAAATAACGGTCTTTGTCTCTCTATTTTTCTTTAAAAAAAATTATCTCCATTTCCATAGTTGGTTTTCCAAGGAAGCATAAACAAAATGACAGGAGGTTTTATGAGAAGTTGAAGCAACTGATGACTCAGCAGGACAAGAAAAGGAGAAGGAAGAAACTAAGATAGAAGAGGAGGAGGAGGAAGAGACAGAAAAGGAAGAAACAGTGCAAACAGAGATAAAAAAAAAAAAAAAAAGAGACAGAAGGAGGAAGCTACAGAGCCACAAGAGCCTGATCCCCAACCCAGCAGACCAGCTGCTTGAAAATAATCCTCAAAATGCCCCTAGATATATAAGTGATCAAGAACAGGCCATTGCACATTTTGAGGATATGGAAAGATTACTTGGGGATAACTATATTCATGCTTGTATGAGGAGGTGGGATACCTTACCACACAGCTTACAGATCAGGGAATATCACTCCCCAACAAGGATGAAAGAAGCATTAAGGAGAGTGCCACTGTACAAGCACTATATGTAGAGTTTGAAGGTCAATTGGATTGGCCTCAAACTAAACCCCCCATTGCTACCTAGGACTGCTAGAGGGCAGAAAGGAGAAGGAAGAAAGACAATAGTGGGAAGAGGTAAAAAAAAAGGTTGGATTCCATGATAGGAAAGAGGATCTCACATCAGAGGAATGGGATGTCCAAGAGACCTTCAGGGCCATCAAGGATGAGGAGTTGGACTAGTTGCTCAGAGGGCAAGCAACACATTCAGTAGGGGGTGATGAGAGCCCCATAAATGGGTAATTATATGGGCTCATTTGGCATCCTAACTCAGCTTAATCCACCATTCTCATTAGTTTATTGCATGATTTAGATTATATTTATGCTAATAGAGTGAATTGGGTTAGTCATTATGCCATGAAGTTTAATGTGTGCTTTATGCAGATTTTTGGTCAATTTTGAGACGAAGTCAAAGGTTTAATGAGCGTTTGGCAGCCAATATTTGAGGAAAACAAGGGAGAGGATTTGTAGGAGGGTTTCCCCCTCATTTATGACCCCCTACCTTGAATCCTCCTTTAGAAAGATTCGAGCACAAGTAGCCACATCAATGCATCAAAGGGGCAGCCGAGCAAGTGAAGAAGAACTACTGTCTATCTCTAGTATAAGGAGCCAATCATCCTTCATTTTAGGAGAGCTGTTGGAGGCTCCAATTGTATAAATATGAGGGCTTAGGTTCTTAGTATTTCATTTGGATGTTAGCAAGTCATTAGTAGAATTTTCTCACTTTTGTGCAGCACATTGTTCAGCTTATTTTGGAGTTCCTCTTGAGAACATTTCTTGTAATGTGACTATTATTTTTGGTAATGAAGATGAAACAGTTTTTGAGCTAGCATTGATCTCTTTCAGAGGGCTGATGCTCTTGGGTTAGGGCCCAACCCAAGCTACCTAGCACCTCTTACTGTGTACTTATATGTTTTTGCTTTAGTTCATGAGTTAATTTCTGTTACATAGATTCATTTTACTTTGTTAGATTAGGTTGCTTTTGAAAGTTTGCATAGTTGTTTTGTGTTTCAGTTGCTCAAGTAGGTTACTACAGTGATAGAATAAGATTCAAAAAGGCCAACAACATGCCCTGATCTCCTTTCTCCCTTCCTGGGACTATGATTTGAGGTCAAGGCACTTCTACTGCCACCAAAAACACAGTGTTTTCTCTTTCATGCAACTACTAGCGTGATAACTTGATTTGGAAAGATTGATATATTGGTTCAAATTCAGTTGCTTAGATCATTTCCTGTTCTTTTACCATAGTTCTCTCCGCATGCTTTTCTGTTCCCAGGTTACTGTTCAACATTTTCTGTTTGTAGGTCAGAAATTAGGTCAAGCTAGAAAAAGTTTTGTTTTCATGGTATAGTTAGTTCTTTCTTTGGTTAGTTTTGATAAGTAAATGTGCAGATCTTTTGCAGGACATCTCAACTCACCATCCATCCATAAAAAAGCCAGCACCAACTCACTTCTCATAGATTTCCAAAGTCATTCGCAACATTTTTCCAATCTTCCCTAATTTCTACGTTTTTCTCCATAAGCTTCTTTCTTGCCATTTGAACACACCCAACCATCACGTTCATCCTTGATCTTCCTTGACAAGTTCTAGACACCTCAACACCTTCATCTAGCCTTCAGTTCCCCTTCCCTATCATTTTTCCACCTTCAAAACTCCAAAAATAGCTCTTGGCCTCCTCCTGTAGATCCTCTTGTAGATCCCCTGCAGCCTCCTATAGAACTTCCTGTGAGTGATTTTTTGAAGCCCGATCACTATGAAATTCTTCAGAAGGGTACTACGGGCTTCTTAGGACCTCTCCACACCTTCCTCCACCTCTACAACAACCAACTCCACCTTCCTTCACCACCAAACCTCTGCACAATCACAACCAGATAAATCAAAAGCATAATGATTTCACATAAAAACACTCAAAAGCACAAAAAGATATTTTCTTCTCATTTCTTTTCAGAAGTAGCTTGAATAAATGCAATTTATCTTTTCAGTAGTCAATAGCACTCATTTCATCAGTTTTCATCTCTTTTCTTGCACAAGTAGGGTTAATAGGTAAATTGGGGCTTGCTAAGGTTTGCTAGGGTTTGCGTTACATTTCAGTTTTCCTTCTCTTTTGGAAAATAGAATAGCCTTTGTAGCGTTAGCTTTCTTCTATCATAGTTAAAAACTTCTTCTGAGAACTCATATAAGTTGGCTTGAGCTCATTGGTGATCTTGCGCCAACTAACTAAGTGACAACTTGCAGTAAGAGCTAGTACTTGTTCATACAACACCATTGCTTCCAATTTTGTTACGAACTATTGGGTTGATAAAAGTAAAGAAGGAAGCCCCAGGAGTTACAGCATTATTGCTGCAATACTGGTAATCACCACCAATCAATCACTATTAAAAACCAAAGGGAATTAAATATGAAACCCAAGGGGTTAATAGAATAAACCCAAGGTATATACACCCTAAGATATATATTATAAACCCTAAAATAAACATGGTTGACCATGGTTGATTTTCATATTGAGACAATCTTTGTCACAATGTAACGTTGGACCATGGTTGACGATGGTTGAGTATTATTTATTTTCATATCAAGACAATCTTTTTCACAACGTGATGTTGGACCATGGTTGATTTTCATATTGAGAAAATTTGTCACAATGTGACAATGGACCATGGTTTACCATGATTACAAACCCAAGGCATTTATATTTAATCCATGGATTAATATTATAGCATATGAATAATATTATATCCCAGGAATATGAAACCTTAGATTAATAAACCCAATGAATTGATATTATAAACCCAACGGATTAATAATAAAAAGCCAAGGGATTATAAATCCAAGGTATATAAACCCTAAGATAAATATTATAAACCCTAAAATAAACATGTTGGACCATGGTTTACCATGGTTGATTTTCATATTGAGACAATCTTTGTCACAATGTGACGTTAGACCATGTTTAACCATGATTGATTTTCATATGGAGGCAATCTTTGTCCGAATGTAATGTTGGGCCATGGTTGATTTTCATATTGGGAAAATGTTTGTCACAATGTGACATTGGACCATAGTTGACCATGATTATAAACCCAAGGGATTTACATTAAACTCAATGATTAATATTATCAACCCTATGAATAATATTATACCCTAGGAATATGAACCCTTAGAATAATAAATCCAAGAGATTAATATCATAAACCCAAGGGAATAATAAACTCAAGGATTAATATTGTCAACCATGTGAACAATATTATTCCCTAAGACTATGAACCCTTAGATTGATAATCCCAAGGGATTGATATTATAAACCCAAGGGATTAATTCTAAAATGCCAAGGTATTATAAACTCAAGGTAATAATATTAAACTCGAGGGATTAATATTTTAAACCATAAGATAAATACTATAAACCCTAAAATAGACATGGTTGACCATGTTTTAACATGGTTTATTTTCATATTGAGACAATCTTTATCACAATGCGATGATTGACAATAGTTGATTTTCCTATTGAGACAATCTTTGTCACAATGTGGCATTGGACCATGGTTGTGCATGCTTGACCATGATTATAAACACAGGGGATTTATATTAACCTAGGTTTAATAGTATAAACCTTACGAATAATATTATACCCTAGGAATATGAACTCTTAGAAAGTCAAGGGATTGATATTATAAACCCAAGGGAATATTATTAAACCTAAGGGATCAATATTATAAACCCAAGGTATATAAACCCTCAGATAAATATTATAAACCGTAAAATAAACTTGGTTAACCATTTCATTTTCATATTAATACAATATTTATCACAATGTGACGTTGGAACATGGTTGACCATGGTTAAGCATGATTGGTTTTTATATCGAGACAATCTTTGTCATAATTTGACAATGGACTATGGTTGATTTTCGTACTCAAAAAATATTTGTCACAATGTGATGTTAAACCATCATTGACTATGATTATAAACTAAGGGATTTATATTAAGCACAAGGATTAATATTATAAACCCTATGAATAATATTACACCCTAGAACATGAACCATTAGATTAATAAACCAAAGGGATTAATATTATAAACCCTTAGATTAGAAACCCAAGGGAATAATATTAAAGCCAAGGGAATAATATTATAAACGTAAGGTATATAAACCCTAAGATAAATATTATAACCCTAAAATAAACATGGTTGACCATAATTCATTTTCATATTCAGACAATTTTTGTCACAAAGTGATGCTGGACCATGGTTGGTCGACCATGATTAATTTTCATATTAAAAAATATTTTTCACAATGTGACAATAGACCATGGTTGACCATGATTATTAACCTAAGGGGTTTAAATTATAAACCCTATGAATAATATTACACCCTAGGAATATGAACCCTTAGATTAATAAACCCAACGGACTGATATTATAAACCCAACGAATTATAATCTCAAGGGAATAATATTAAATCTAAGGGATTAATAGTATAAACCCAAGGTATATAAACCCTACTATAAATACTATAAACGTTAAAATATACATGGTTGACCATGTTTTACCATGGTTGATCTTCATATTGAGATAGTCTTTGTCACACTGCGATGATTGACCACAATTGATTTTCATATTGAGACAATCTTTGTCACAATGTGACATTGGACCATGGTTGTGCATGGTTGACCATGATTATAAATGAAAGGGATTTATATTAAACCCTAGGATTAATATTACAAATATTATGAATAATATTAAACCATAGGAATATGAACCCTTAGATTGATAAATGCAAGGGATTGATATTATAAACCCAAGGGGTTAATTCTAAAACCCCAAGGGATTAATATTATAAACATAAGGTATATAAAATCTAAGATAAATATTATAAACCCTAAAATAAACATGGTTGACCATGGTTCATTTTCATCTTGAGAGAATATTTTTCATAATGCGATGTTGGACCATGGTTGACCATGGTTGAGCATGATTGATTTTCATATCAAGGCAATTTTTGTGACAATGTGATGTTGGACCATGGTTGATTTTGATACTCAAAAAATATTTTTCATAATGTGATGTTGGACCATGGTTGATCATGATTATAAACCTAAGGGATTTATAGTAAACACAAGGATTAATGTTATAAAACTTATGAATAATATTACACCCTAAGAATATGAACCCTTAGATTAGTAAACCAAAGGTATTAATATTATAAACCCTTAGATTAAAAACCAAAGGGAATAATATTAAAGCTGAGGGATTAATATTATAAACCCTAGGTATATAGACACTAAGATAAATACTATAAACCCTAAAATAAACATGGTTGATCATGACTTACCATGGTTCATTTTCATATTGAGACAATCTTTGTCACAATGTGACATTGGACCATGGTTGATTTTTATATTGAGACAATATTGTCAGATTGTGGTACTCAATCATGGTTGACCATGGTTGATGATGGTTGTCAATGGTTGACCATGGTTGATTTTTACATTTAGACAATCTTTTTCATAATGTGACGTTGAACCATGGTTGATCATGGTTGACAATGGTTGATTTTCATATTGAGATAATGTTGGTCACAATGTGACATTGGACCATGGTTGACCATGACTATAAACCCAAGGGATTTATATTGACTTGTAGGATTAGTATTATAAACCCTATGAGTAATATTATACCTACGAATATAGACCCTTAAAATAAACCTAATAGATTAATACTGAAAACCCAAGGGATTATAAACCCAAGGAAATTAAATATTAAACCAAAGGGATTAATATTATAAACCCAAGGTATAGAAACCCAAAGAGAAATACTGTAAACCCTAAAATAAACATCGTTGACCATGGTTGATTTTCATATTGAGACATTCTTTGTCACAATGCAACATTGGACCATGGTTTATTTTCATATTGAGACAATCTTTGTCACAATGCGACATTGGACGATGGTTGACCATGGTTAAGCATGATTGGTTTTCATATCGAGACAATCTTTGTCACAACGTGACATTGAACTATGGTTGATTTTCATATTGAAAAAATATGTCAGAATGTGGCATTAGACCATGGTTGACCATGATTATAAACCTAAGGGATTTATATTAAACCCAAAGATTAATATTATATACCCTATGAATAATATTATAGCCTAGGAATATGAACCCTTAGATTAATAAGCACAAGGGATTGAAATTATAAACTCAAGGGAATAATATACCCAAGGAATTATAAACCCAATGTATATAAACCCTAAGATAAATATTATAAACCCTAAAATAAACATGTTTGACCATGGTTTACTATGGTTGATTTTCATATTGAGACAATCTTTGTCACAATGCGACGTTGGACCATTCTTAACCATGGTTAACAATGATTCATTTTCATATGGAGACAATCTTTATCCCAATGCGATGTTGGACGATGGTTGATTTTCATATTGAGAAAATATTTGTCACATTGTGATGATGGACCATGGTTGACCACAATCTTTATTCCAATGTGATGTTGGACCATGGTTGATTTTCATATTGAGAAGATATTTGTCAAATTGTGAAGATGGACCATGGTTGACCATGATTATAAACCCAATGTATTTATATTAAACTCAAGGATTAATATGATCAACCCTATGAATAATATTATACCCGAGGAATATGAACCCTTAGATTAATAAACCCAAGAGATTGGTATCATAAACCTAAGGAAATAATAAACCAAAGGATTAATATTATCAACCCTATGAGTAATATTATACCCTAGGAATATGATCCCTTAGATTGATAAGGGATCGATATAATAAACCCAAGAGATTAATTCTAATACCCCTAAGGTATTATAAACCCAAGGAAAAAATATTAAATCCAGTGGATTAATATTATAAACCCAAGGTATATAAACCCTAAGATAAATACTATAAACCCTAAAATAAACATGGTTGACCATGTTTAACTTTCATATTGAGATAATATTGAGTTTATAATCCCTTGGGTTTATAATATTAATCCCTTGGGTTTATTAATCTCTGGATTCATATTCCTAGGGTATAATAATATTCATAGGGTTTATAATATTAATCATTGGGTTTAATATAAATCCATTGGGTTTATTATCATTATCAACCAGGGTTCAATGCCACATTGTGACAAACATTTTCTCAATATGAAAACTAACCATGGTCCAATGTCACATTGTTACAAAGATTGTCTCCATAAGAAAATCAATCATGGTCAACCATGGTCCAACGTTGCATTGTGACAAAGATTGTCTCAATATGAAAATCAACCACAATCAACCATGACTATTTTAGGGTTTATAATATACATCTTAGGGTTTATATATTTTGATTTTATAATATTAATCTTTTGGGTTTATTAATCTAAGGGTTCATATTCCTAAGGTATAATATTATTCATAGGGTTTATAATATTAATCCTTGTGTTAAATATAAACCCTTAGATTTAATTAATTACAATAATTAATCTAAATTATATATAGAATAATAATTAAATATAAATAATAATAATAATTAATAATAGTTGTAGTATTAAATAATAAAACTAATCATAATTAATTAGTAATAACAATAATTATTTAATAATAATAATAATAATAATTATTATTATTATTATTATTATTATTATTATTATTATTATTATTTTTGTAATATTATTATTATATGTTTATCAATATGAAAATGAATATTATTATTAATATTAGATGTATACCATTAAGGTTTATTGGCGTTTTTCAATCACATTTACTAATATGGTTGTGCATGTGATTGATCATCATATATCAACCACATTTATTGATATGGCTAGTGTATACATATTTATTTTAAGCATAGCTTACCTAGTAGAAAATTTGACTCCTTTTTACTGTATTTTCTAGTCAATTTTGCTTAAAATATAGTAGAAATTTTTTAAAATCAAAATTTGAGTTATATACTTTATTAAAAAAAATGCATTTTAAAATTACGAGAATCAAATCTTTCCCAAAATTATATAGTTAAATTATGACCAAAAAACAACAAAACATTTATTTATTAAATTTTATTTTTTATATTAACAAAAAATTAATAAAACCAACCTAAAGTTTGAAATAAAACCTAAATATTAAATTGATAAAATATTTTATCTAATAAAATTTAAAAAAAAAAAAAAAATTACAATATAATTTTGTTCCCTATTTTCATTTTAATTTATCTCATATTAACCAACATAACATCTATTAATTCTTTTATATTAAACTGCATTAAAAAATGATAATAATGATATTATTTATTATTTTTTTTAATTTAAATAATAATTTTAACAATCATAAACGTATTAATTTCTTTTATATTTAAATGGCATAAAAACTGATAATAATACTATTTTTTATTTTGCTTCACCTCTTCACTATAAATTGACATTATTTTTAAAATTCATATACATGTACTTCAAAAATAACATTACCTTTTTTTTCTTAGTATATTAACATATTCATTTTTCCGAAAAATCCAACATATTCATACTTGAAATAAAAGGTCAATTAATACTTTTATGATGGCTTTATGAATTTTATATCATCTATTTATTTAATTTTGATTCAAGGTTTATCAAGCTCGATGGAGGAATGACTTTGGTGGAGATATTGTTGTAATTAAAAAAAAGAAAGGTAAATGAACGGTCACATAAAGTAAGTAGAAAGAAGCCATATATATGAGCCAATAAAAAAAAATTGTAATATTTTAATATTAATTTATATTAATCTAAGTGATTAGGTTTTTAGGGTTTCGTTAGACCACGATTTTGGGTTCACGTATACTCAACCTCCAGTTACAGTAAATTATACGCAACCCCCAAATTGTGGCGACGGAGTGGAAGGGAACGTGTGATGGGAATCACTATGACCGAATTGCAGGAGTGTGGTTGAGTGGAGTGGAGATCCTGCGCACTTCTGCAACAGAGCCTGATGAGAGACCGATTGAAAGGACCATTCAGAAGGATATTACTAAGTATTTTTCATTGCTAGATAAGCCGCAAACCCATTGTTTCCCCTACTGGTAGCTTCTCCAGCGCTTTGAATAATACATGGTACAATACGATCATCAGCACCCAACAGATGTACAATTATCAAAGCACTCAAGGTTGCTATTCCAGGGAAGTTAATGTAATCAACTCAGAAATTGTTTCAAACTCAAGAGACACTTCCTGCGCCAAGACATCCTAATCTTGTGAGAGATGGTATGTTTCTTCCAACTTCTGCCCATGGGTAAATTATTTTCCTTTTCTTCTGCTATTTTATTCATGGCAAAATATTAATCGCTGGTCAAGCTGTTCCCTTTTCTTTGGCAAAATGAACTTCTATTTTAAGATCCATTGGATTTAGGAAGGAGAAACTTTGAATAATATTGAATTTGGAAGGAATGCTTCCATGCGGTTATATGTGTATGACAAGTGAATTGTTGTGTGTTTTTAAGTTTGTTATTTTTATTAGATGTAGTAGCTGATCTGTTCCTATATACATAACAATTGTTTGATCAACAAAAGATATTGAAATTTGTGTTTGTTGTGTTAATATGTTTGTTTTCTTGTTTTCTAACTTGGTATCAGAGTAGGTTAAGAGTTAACTCAATGATGAGAGAGCCATGAGAATGGGTAAGTCATGAATTTCTTAATCCTTTGTATTTAGGATAGTGTAGGAGATAGTGTAGGAGAGTGAATTGTGTATTGTTCATGTGTTATATTTTTGCCTACATGTTGTTGAATTAAAGAAATCGTTGCCTTATTATGAATTGCTATTCATAGTGTGAAGCTATTGCCAATGAGGAATTTGTGCATGGAGTCGTTGTGATTCTTAAGAAAATCTGATCTCATAACCAAATAGAAGTAAGGAAAATATGGTTAGTTATTTTGTAGGGCAAAGATCTTGTTTGTGTTTGGGATCTTTGTGTGCATCTTGTAGCTCTAGGATCTACATAGATCCCTTAGTTGGTGTATGTATATGAAGCTATATGAAATCCTTAGCATAATGGCGTGACATATCTAATTTAATATAGATTGGATCTCATTTAATAAAACTGTGTGGTATGGATTGTAGTTTATTTATGGTGTAGCATGTTATTTTTATTATTGAAGTGTACAAAGATAAAGTGAAGAACCATTCAATGAACAAAGTAACATAGTTTAAGTTAGTGGTTTTTGACATTCTTTAGTGTAGAACATATCACTTATTTGGTTATGTTTATACTTGTTCATATGTTGGTGGTCTAATTGTTCTTCAGTGCTTCAAAATCAACGATTTCACCATATATTTGTGTATGTAAGTTTCTATATGTGAAAAAAGGTCAAATTGTATGTTGGACATGAATACATTCCATACCTACACTACTTACTGATGAGCCTAGAAATGGGTAACTATATGGGCTCATTCTTCCTATTATTTTCATTTAATCCACTATTCTCAATAGTTTTGTGCATGTTTTTGAATATATTTATGTCAATAGAGTGAATAGGGATAGTCATTTTGCCATGTAGTCTAATGAATGTTTATTGCAGATTTTTTGGGACAATTTTGGACAAAGACAAGGAAATCATGAGCATATGGCAGCGAAACTCGAGGAAACAAGGAAGAGAACTTGTAGGAGGGGTGTCTCCTTCATTAATGGCCCCTTCCTTGAATTGTCCATCAGCAACTCGGAGTACAAAGGCCCACATTGATGATTCCAAGGGGCAACTGAGCAAGTCAAGTGGGGTCTCTGTTATCTTCAATTTTAGGCAGCCGAGTTCCTTAAGTTTAGGAGGATTGTTGGGAGTCCCCATTTGTATAAATAAGAAGGCTTCAAGCCTCAGTAGGTTAGCCATTTCTTAGTCTATTTTCGCACTTTTGTGCGGCATTGTATTCAGCTCATTTTCAAGCTCTTTTTGAGGTAGTTTTTATGTGATATAACTGCTATTTTTGATAATGAAGATGAATGAAGTTTCAAGCCAGCACTGATTTTTTTCTAGAGGGTTGAAGCTCTTGGGTTAGGACCCAACCCAAGTTGCCCAACACCTCCTTTGTGTACTTATATGTTTTTGTTTTCATTCATGAGTTAATTTCTGCTACATATACTCATTTTACTTCATTAGATTATGTTGTTTTTGATGGTTAGAATAGTTGTTTTTGCTTCAAGTTGCTTAAGTAGTTTGCTACAGTAACAGAAAAAGATCCAAAAAGGCTACCAACAGGTCTTGATCTCCTTTCTCACATTGGGACCATGATCTGAGGTCAAAGCACTACTGCTACCACCAAAAACACAATTTTTGCTCCTTCATGCAATTGCTAGTGTGATATTTCGAGTTGGAGAGGTTGATATTAGTTTGGATTCACATGTTTAGATCATTTCATGTTCATTTACCATGGTTTTATCGCATGATTTTCTGTTCATAAGGCAATGTTCAACATTTTTCTATTTTTAGGTTAGAAATTAGGTTAAGATAGACAAAACTCTGTTTTTCGGATCTTGCTTTGGTCAGTTTTGAGAAGTGGGTGTGCAACTCTCTTGTAGAACATTCCAGCTCACCATCTCTCCATTAAATAGCCAACACCAACTCACGTCTCTAAGATTTCCCCACTCGTTTGCCAATCTGCCCTAATTTCTGTGTTTTTCCATAGAGTTGCTTATTTTCCCTTTGAATAAATCCAACCATCTCCTTTGTCCTTCATCTTCCTTGACAAGTTAAAAACCCCTCAACACCTTCATCCAACCTTTATTTCCCCTTTCCCATCATTTTTCCACCTTTAAACGTCCAAAAACCACTTTCGGCCTCCTCGTGTAGATCCTCCTGTGAAACCTCCTGTAGATCTCCTGCAGCTTCCTGTAAAAGTTCCTTTGAGTGATTTTTCGAAGTCTGATTGTAATGGAAGTCTTCAGAAGCATACTAGGGGCTTCTTAAGACCTCTCCACACCTTCCTCACCATCTGCAAAAGCCAACTCCATCTTCCTTTGCCACCAAACCTCTGCACAGTTACAACTAGTCAAATCATAAGCATAATAATTCCACACAAAAATATTCAAAAGTACAAAAAGATGATTTCTTCTCATTTCTCTTTAGAAGTAGCTTGAATAAATGCAATTTACCTTTTCAGTAGTCGATGGCACCCATTTTAGTAGTTTCCATCTCTCTTCTTGCACAAGTAGGGTTAGTGGGTAAACTAGGGTTTGCGTTTCATTTCACATTCCATTCTCTTTCTGTAAGTAGAATAGCCCCTGTAGGGTTATTCTTCTTCCATCACAGTTAAAGCTTCTTCTGAGAACTCATAGAAGTTGGCTTAAGCTCCTAGCGAACTTGTGCCAGCTCATCAAGTGACATCCTGCAGTAAGAGCTAGTGCTTGTGCATACATCACCGTCGCTTCCAAGTTTGTTACGAAATACCAGGTTGATAAAAGTAAAGAAGGAAGCCCCAGGAGTTGCGGCATTATTGCTGCAATACTAGAGCTCACCACTTACTTATATCACTACCAAAGTTGTAGTTTGTTGCATTTTGATAGATGGAAGTAAGTCCATAGAGTGATTCAATATCGAGACTATATTTTGGGGTAGTCAAGAATCATTGTTTGTACAAATACGTTAATGATTATCAAAACCAGTTATGTCTTAAATAAATCAAGTGGTAGCACGAAGTTGGTGGTAGAAGAAAGAGTGTTTTATATGAGATTCTAATGTGGGTGTAAGTGCTAATGATGATTGGATCAAACAAAGACTAGTATTATTATTGTAATTTGTGATTTTAATATTTGACATGTAAACATTAAGGGAGGGACTTGGAAGTAATGCTTCGATTTGTATTACATGTGTATTACAGGTTATTAAGTGTTGTTAGTTTTTCGGTGAGATATTTTTATTAAATTTGATCCACTTTCATTGGATCTAGTTAGTGATCATTGTTATATATGTAACCATTGTTTTATAGTGAAAATTGTGTTTGGTGTGTAACTATTTTTTCTCTCTCAACTTTTATGTATTGACTATTAATATTTACATCTTTATGTTTTTTTTCTCTTGAAATTAGTGGATAAAACTAAAACTGTACAAATATTTTAACTTTGAATGACCATCTAAATTAAAATTCAAAGAGTTCATGACTCGTAATGATGATATTACAAATTCATGTTAGAGTTTAACATTTATATAATGTTTAACTTACTAATTCCTACATTTTTTTTATGGAGTACTTATTCATACAATAAGCTATGTTTTGTTATTAGGTTAGTCAGTATAATGTAGAGTGCGTTTCCACATATTCTTGTATGTTTTAGGAAGTTAGGAGATCTTAGTTGGATGACATATTTTTAGTAAGAACATTTTTCTGAACTTTGTAGGAATGTTGAGAGAATTTATTAACATCTCTCTCTTTAGTTAGAAAATGGTTTGATATGATTTTCTATAAAAACAATATAATAGTGTTTGATGAATAAATCAAGCAAATTCAATTTGGTTAGTAAAAAATCTCTTCTGCTCCACTGGTTAACATGGTATCAAAGCCAATATGGCCTTGAATATCTTAAATGCGAAGGTTGTGATTGTGACCTATCATGATTATAGGTTTTAGGAAGTTTGGTAGGCCTAAAAACTTGGAAGTTTTTTGTATATTAAAGGATATTTCATCAAGATATTCAATGAACCATGTATTTGGAGGAAATGCTACTAGATTTACTATTACAGTGGTTAGGTACCCATGTATTCTAGTGGATGGTTATTTTTTTATATACATGTTGGCAGTTTGATGATATCTATAGGATTAAGGTATGAGATGCAAGAGGCTAAATTAGATGTATATAGAACTTAGCAAATTTGAGGAGTTTTTTCGATTAATGGTGGAACATTTGTTGCGGAACACTAGATGATGATGAAGACTACAATGGAAATAGATTAAAACAAATACTTTTTATGTGGGAGTGTTGGAATTATTAACACATACTTGTCTGATGGATCATTATATGATACTTTCTATCATACTAGTGGATTGTGGCTTCATATTATAATGTAGAGTTTTTCTCTAATTGAGTAGTATTCTCATGTACTTCTAGAAGGTTGTTGGATCTGAGTTAGATCAGATATTTTCTCTTACAAGAGTGTTATGGTTTGATACAACATTTTATAAATTTGTAATATTGTTTAATGAAAACATAAAGTAGATGAAATTTCAATGTGTGGAAACAATGTCTTTTCTCCCATTTTTAACATCTTTATATTTTTTCTTCTAAAGTTGTTGGATAATAGTGAAATGGTATTAAAAAAAAAAAATGAATAACCTTTTACATTAAAATTCAAGGTCAACCATTTCTTAACATCTAGCAATTTAAAGTTTATCGGATTTAGAAGTTGGATTAATTTTAAAATTTTAGATATGGAAGCATCATTGAAACTTGGATTTCACCAATGAGAGTTTTTCATATTATATATAATTTGAAGTAGGCATATGTTAGGGTCCAACCCTAACCCCCTTATTTATGTAATAGGGTTGAGTGATAATATAGTTAGTTAAAGAGTCAATAAAGCTCATATTAATAATTGTAAGTGGTTGACCCACATTTAAAGAAGGGACCACGGTTAGTTGCAAATGGGTCATGGTATTAGATAGATGGTATTAATAAGAACCATGGTACTGACCCATGGTATTTCACGTATGAATCCTATATAAAGGACAGAGACTCCCCATTTAGTAGTGTCGTGTCTTATTTTGTAATCGAACCCTGCTCTATTGGAGGCTTCCACCTCGAAGACGCAAGTGAACATTGCTTTTCTTTCTGAATAATAAAATACATGCTATTATTTCTCATTGTTCTGTGTTCTGGGTTATATTTCTTCGCATATTTAGTATTCTAGTATCTCCTCACAAGTCAAGAGCATAACAAGTGGTATCAGAGCACTTTCCAGGGTTGGTGGGTTAGTAGAAGTTTTTTTTGGCTAGATACGTGTTCCGACATCTTTAAACCACGTGATCTATTGTTGAGCGCATAAACCTGCAGATTTGGGGAGGCATGTATGCAGGAAATACAAGAGGTGGTCACGCTTGTTGGAATCCCTTGTAACCCTTGTGGGTACCCCTTTGAGTAGTAGTGCATTAGACAAAACCAGACAGGGACTGTCTTCCAAGTACCCTTTGGGTATATCGGAAGCCCCCTAGGCTCACTTGAAACCTCGCCATAGAAAAATCGTCGGCCATCTTGCAACTACAATACACCGACAACAACAGTCAGGGAGATTACTCACGCATACGATAGGGTAGTCGGGTAGTACAACTAAGGGTACGGTTGATCCTCCTTAGTTAGTGCCTTGAAATATTAGGCCGAGTACTACTATTCGACCCTTATGTATATTGCAATCTGTAGCACCTGACACTCCTTGAGACCATAGTTCCCTTGTCTCTCTATAGATTGCACATCATCTTCTTTGCCAGATCAGATCTAGTAGGTTGGGTTCTGTCACAACCGCAACAATCAGATCTGCCATTCAGATCTAGCAGCGGGGGTTCGATCACTGCCACATTCCTACTCATACTCTACGGTTGAGGGTTTCGTCAATAGATTTGACTATTTGTGCAAAGAGGTTTGTGGATCCTATACCTTGGAGTGATTCTTGCAGGACATTGGGTAGAATTAATTATTTTGGGAATCAGCTACTGTAGTATTCCTGAGGGAGGAGTAAAACTCCTTTCGGAGTATAAAATAAAAAATAAAAAAAATGAAAAATTTAGAGACCCTCACAGGATGCTTATAGGAGACTTAGTCCATAAGAATTAAGTCGACAGGCTAAGCAAGGTGATACCATTCACTTGTCAGCATCAAAATTTCAGGTGGTCCCAATTTTTTTTCACAATAACGACAAGTGCACCAGATTTGTACATGGTACAAACCAGAGCTCAAGCTATGGCTAATGGGAAGATAGACACCCTTGAACGAAATTTGGAGGAGTTAATGAAGCAGATCCAGTCCTTAAATGACACAATCACAAAGGGAAAGTCGGGGGTACAATCGAAGGCATATGCTTTTAATGAAAACCATGAGGGCGAATCTAGCCATTCTCTTCACTTCTATGGAAACCACCAACAGTCTCATCCTCGACCACCCAAGCTGGACATGTATAAATTTGATGGCTCTCATCTGGCCATATGGATATCACAAATGGAGCAATATTTCACATTGAATCACATCAGAGATGATGAGACTAAGCTAAGTGTGGGAAGCCTTTACTTGGACCAAGAAAGATGGAAATGGTGGTAGTGGCATCAACGATGCTATGCAAGGCCAATGACTTGGCATATATTCTCAAAAGCCCTTTCTGATAGCTTTGACCATGAATCTAACTTTTTGGGTTGTCTTACTAAGCTCCGATAGAAAAGCATAGTGCAAGAATATATTAAAGCCTTTGAAGCATTAACATTCTGCACAAGAGGTCTAGCAGATGAATTCTACTTGGAATGTTTTAACAGTGCGCTCAAAGAACAAGAAACCATTCCTCCTAAGACCTATTGGGTTGTGTTATATTTTTTCCACGTAGTTAACAGGGGGTTTGAGTGGTACCCGTAACCCCACTTAATGGGGTCCGGGGCAGCGGCCTAGAAAATTTTGGTTTTGGACCCTATGTTAGGTTGGGCGGACCCACCTATGGTTTTGTGCATGATTTTTGCACATGTTTTTTGGATGCAATGGTTTTTTGGTCCATGGTATTGGACGCGATGGTTTTCGGTCCATGGTCTTGGATGCGATGGTTTTCGTTCCATGGTATTGAATGCTTCGGCATGTATAAATATTATTGTAACATTGAAAGGAACATAATGAAAAATCAAGCTGGTAGTCCCGGTTTTGGGATCCAGGGGAAAATCTCTGTGTATATGTGTTTTATATGTTATTTTCTCGCATTGTTTATTTTCCATGTTTTAGAATTCGTATGTAGGTAATTTCTATATGGGGTTAAAACCTACATTTGGTATCAAAGTAGTTTTGGCTTCAAGGGGACGCCTTTGTTGTTGAGAGGTTTTGCTCGAGCCTGTGGGAGACCCTGTTCAGTGGGAGATCTGTGAGATTGATTATGGTGGTGAAAGAAGATGGAAAGTGGTGGAAAGATAGAGATCGAGAAATTTAATGGTCAAATTTTTAAGTTATGGATTCTCAATATGGAGGATTTGTTGGTGGATAAAGATTAGTGGATCGTGGTAGATCCAAGTACTAAACCAACGGGAGTGACCGATGAAGAATGGAAGAAGTTAGATCAAAAGGAAAAGAGCACAATACAATTGTGTGTCTCAGATTCAATATTGCTGAAAGTATCAAGGGAAGCTACAACAAAGGCTTTGTGGGACAAGTTAGGGAATTTGTACCAATCTAAGTCTCTGGTGAATAAACTATTCCCGCGGAAAAAGTTGTATAACCTGAGGATGAAAGATGGAGACTTGGTGACAGAGCATCTGAATGTGTTTAATACTGTGGTAAGTCAGTTAGCATCTATTGATATTAAAATTTCAGATGAAGATAAGTGCATCAGTTTGTTGTGTTCTCTACCAGATTCGTGGGTTAGTCTAGTTATTGCAATAGGTAGCAATGGAATTGCCTTACATTTTGATGAAATAGTCTCATCCTTGCTGACGGAGGAGATGAGATAGAAAAATATGGAGAGCCAAAATGGTGATGCATTTTCTGTACGAGGACGGTCCTAGAACAGAAACAAAAATAAGTCATCGAGTGGGAGATCTAAATCTAGATCTAAATCTCCAAGAAAACCTGTAAAGGTGGTGTGCTGGAAATGTGGAAAGGAAGGGCACTACAAAAGGGACTGTAATCTAAAGCTCCTAATAAAGGAAATGGATCTAATGATGCTCCTTCTGCAGAGGTGAAAACCACCTCAGATGAAGGTGGGGATGTGTACTTGGCTTCTTCAAGTACACATGTAGATCATGAGGCATGGTTGATTGACTCAGGTGCATCCTTTCACTTCACTCCCCATAGAGAGTGGTTCTACGAGTATGAGAAATACGATGGTGGTGATGTCTTCTTAGGAGATGATAGGAAGGCTAGAATCATTGGTCGCGGAAAAGTAAAGTTGAAGATGCAAGGTGGAAGGGTTAGAACCCTTCCGGGTGTTCTGCATATTCCTGCGTTGGCCAGAAATCTGATTTCTGTAAGCAAGTTGGATGATGCAGGTGTAAAGACAGTGTTCGAGAAAGATACCTGTAAGATGGTTCGAGGAGAATTGGTATTGATGCGGGGAGTTCGGATTGGAACTCTGTACAAGGTGCAAGGTAGCACTGTTGTTGACGGGTGCAATAGTTCTATGGTTCCTGAAAATGGAGCAGAAAATCTAGTGGTCTCTGGAGAGAAGACCATGTTGTGGCATCAAAGGCTTGGACATATTGGAGAGAAGGGCCTTCGAATACTTCATGGTAAAGGTATGGTAGAAGGTATGAGTAATAGCTCTATGGATTTTTATTTCTGTGAAAATTGTGTATATGGGAAGCAGAATAGGGTGAGTTTCCCCTCTAGTGGTAAGAGGGCGAAACATATATTAGAGCTTGTGCATAGTGATGTGTTTGGACCTGTGAAGTTTCCATCACTGGGTAAGTCTGTGTACTATGTATCATTTATAGATGACTT